>PVIH01005536.1:0-12500 GCA_004025045.1 Sigmodon hispidus
GGGATGGAAAAAAAAAAAATTCAGAGGGAAAGCTGAACACAAAGTAAATATATGTGTAGCAATCTTATTTGCATTACCACCCTTGATAAGCCATGCTTATGATTCTTATCCTCTTTATAGTTATTGTTAACTTTTCCGCATTTTAAATTCATTTTACTGTTTTTTTGATAAATACAAAATAAAGAAGGAAAAAAAAAAAAAAGAAAAAGAAAACATACCTCCTTCAAACTGGCCTGTAGGCAAGCCTGTAGGGGCATTATCTTGATGATTGCTATGGGAAGCCCCAAACCCCATGGGTGTTGCTACCCTGGGCAGGTAGCCCTGAGTGAGCCACAGAAGGGGGACTGGAAGTTTAGCCACTCATCCTCACAAGGACAGGCTTCCTGGCTCCAGACTTTATATATATTCACAGACCGGTGGCATTTGCATAATTTGAGGTGGAGGTTTTGGCTTCCTGAGGTCAAAAGGTCATCCCTTTGGGCACCTTCCCAAGCCCAGCAAAAGTGTTTGGTGGCCTCAAGAAAAATGGCTTTCAAGACCCTGAGCCAGACAATTGTTGTCCCTGTAACATCCCCTGTTGCTCTCCTCAGCAAAGCCAGCAGGGGACTGATGACCTGTCAGTCAGCTTCTGGCCTCCAAAGTCAGTGACTTCTCAAGTCAACTGAAAACAGACACCCCCTTCCCCACAGCCCCTAGCCCCCCACCCTAACACACACACACCACCCCCTATCACCCCCACTTCCCACCACCCCCACCCACCTACTGCTTTCAATCTCTCCATCACAAAACCTTGCCTTTTCTAGGGTCTTAAACTGACTTCTCTTGATTTTTCTATCAGCAAAGAATTGGGTCAGTCACCTAAGAACAGCCAATGGCTGAGAGATCAAGATCTCCATAGCTGCTTAGACTGACCCTCCTCATTGGCCTTGTGATTAAGGATCTCAGTGGCCACCCAGCACTGGAGCTGAGGTACTTGAGGGACAGAAGTGCTCTTCTGTGGGCTGTTCACACTCACAGTTTACTCTGAAGGTCAGCTTGGGTAGATGACTGCCCGTTGGGAAGGTCGAACGGCAGAAGGGATCTGAGGTGGCATTGAGAGGCTGAGACCATAAAACTGATGGTAAAGTGAGTCAAACCGGCTGGCAAACAGGAAGGAGGCAGACAGGGGAAATGCCCTTGTGCTGATGAAAACCTCCGTTCCCCTTTCCAAAGGAAGGACTCACCCAGTCGATCCAAAAGAGGTAACTTGTGAGAAAAAGACACAAGCATCAGTGTATATACTATATACTGAGACATGTTTCTAACCTTCAGTCTGTGAATTTAAAGCAGATAGACAGCTTTCAAAATGCATTGTGTTTTTCTAAAGCTTATTGTTTTTATTTTGTGTGCATGGTGTTTTGCCTGCCTGCTGAAAGGGCAACCACTGTTCTGAGACCCTCTCTCTAGCCTCCCCCCCTTTTTGAGGGGAGGGGATATGCTCTCACACTGTAGCTCAGACTGGCCTTGAACTCACAAACTTCTGTGTCAGCCTCCTACCACAATGTACATTAATATTTTTAAATATATTTTATTTCACAGCTGTGTTCTAAGTATACTTGGCATGGAGGAACAAGGAGGAAGGCATTTGATATTCACTTCTGGATTTTTTTGTTTGTCTGTTTTCTGAGACAGGATCAGTACTGTGTTGTCCAGGCTGACCACCAGGCAGTAGCCCCTCTGCCTCAGCCTCCAGAGTAGCTGAGATAGGAGCCATTTCCTAGGTTGTTTTAAGACTGAGATGTCGAGGGCATCTATCTCTGAGGATGCATCTGGAAGCAGAAAGGTATAAACCAGAGTGGAGGTCGCATGCTCATCTGGTGGGTGGGATTGTAAAGCAATTCGTGTCTCTTTCACAGAGACTCTGGAGCGGGAGAGGACAGGGAGGATTGCGATTATCAGAAAAAAGAAATTCAGAGGTCCACCCTGTCATGTTTTGAACTGATATCGTTTTTACCCGGTGTGGCTGGCAGGTGGAGATGGATGAGGCCCCATGCCCTATGAGGGCTCGGTGGAAGGCGGCAGGGCGGGAGACACTTAGACTGGGTCCACATAGAAAGACTTTATTATTATTATTATTAATATTATTATTATTTATGGAGAGAGGGAGAAGAGCTAGGGGGAGAAGAAGAGGAAGAGGAAGGAGAGAGAGGGGAGGGGGCAGAGTGGTGTGGGGGAGGAAGGACAAAAGACAGAAAAGTCGCCCTCCCGTGGGAATCCTTAGTGGAGATTGACGTCAGCACTCAGGGCGGGGCCAGGCCAATTACCATTGGCCAGGGCTAGGGCAAAACCCTAACATACCCTCTGCTTTTTACTTGCTCTGCATAAGAACTGCTGTGTTGTTTGTAATACAGTACCTTTCAATACCTTTCTAGATTTTTATTTCTGCTGCATATTTGGCCACTGCCAGTTTCTCTCCAAATTTACTGAGAGAGGTGAAGAGAGCGAGAGACAGAGAGAGTTATTTTTAATTATATGTGCACATGAGTGTGGGAGCCCACAGAAGCCCGAAGAGAGCATTACAGCCCCTGCATCTGGAGTTGCAGGTGACAGAGCCACCCGCAGTGGTTGCTGGGAACCAATTCTGGTCCCTGACAGAAGCAACACCCTGGACCATTTCTCCAGCCCCATAGATGAGGGGCAACTCCCACGTCTCTTGGCCTCCTCCACTATCTACCTCATGTTGCTGGTTTTGGTTCCTCCAGGGCCTCCGTTATTTTTTCCATTGGTTAGTTTCCCAGCTCAGAGTCTGGAAGTCTCTCTCAGAAGTAATCTAAGCAAAAGAGCAGAGATAGAGCATCAAAAATGGGACTGTGGCTGACCTGTACGGGGGACTAGTTTGCATGAGCTGAACCTAGCACATCCCACTGGACAGGTACAGACCCACACAAGCAGACCAGACTGGGAAACTAGAGAAGGCTGATGGCAATGTCACTCTTCTGCCCTTGTGCCGTGGTTAGTCCTGTCAGAAGGTGCCCTGTCTAGAAAAGAACAGATCTTTACCAAAAACATTAGTCTCACGTTAAAAAAAAAAAAAAAAAAAAAAAAAAAAAAAAAAAATTCTTAAAAGTCTGAGTGGTCTTGAATGCACGTTTATTTTCTCAATTTTCAATGGTTTGCAGGTCCTTAAAGACTATATAATGCTACACAGTGGCTTTCTGCTGCCAAGAGCTTCAAATCCGACCCACCACGGATTTATCTTCAAAGCCATTCCTCTGTTATGCTCTGTCATCATCTCACATTTATATTTCAGCAAACAATTATTGAAAAATGGATTAGGAGCCAAACTCTTGAATCCTGTTTTGTTTTTTTCCAGCTGGGCATTTTTGCTTCATGTAGCCCTTCAATGCTTTCTCGACAGTAACAAACAAAATGTTCCAGGGATAGTTGGCCATCCCCGGGGGGCTTAACTTCCTACAGCTCCAAGCTAAGCTCAGCTGTAGAGGACAGCTCCCATCACTTCCAATAGCCTGCCCCGAACTTCCCTGGACCACCATCAGCCTGCTTCTCACTCAGCAAGCCCCACACTCAGCAATTCCTTGTGCTCAGAGACTTTCTTCAAGTGGGGAAATGAGGGCAGTGTCATTTGAGAAGATGTCTATTTATTAAACTCTACAGAGGAAAAAAAAAACAATATCTTATTCATACACATTCTTACAGTTTAAGAAATGCTTCTGGATGTATTAACTCATGTAATTCTGAGTCGGAACATCTATCTTAAAAAAAAAATTTTAGGGGGTGTAACTCAATGACAGAATTCTTGACTAACACATATATGGCCTTGAGTTCAGTCCCTGGTGCCAGCAAAAAATAGATAGGTAGGTAGGTAGGTAGATAAATAGATAGATAGATAGATAGATAGATAGATAGATAACAGCAAAAGGGAATTAATTCAAACTAGTAAAATTCAACTATTCTTGAGGCTGCCAATTCTACCGTGTTTGTAAAATGAGACAAGTTATATAGGCTGGAAAAATGGCCCAGTCATTGAAGGTGATCATTGCTCCTCCAAAGGCCAGTTCCCATGGGGTGACACCTGAACAGGACTTTAACACCCTCCAAAGATCTAATGCTCTCCTCCGGTCCCTGAGGGCACCTGAACATTGAACGCACTATTTTGTACCCAAGAACTGGACTGAAGCAGAATTCCTGGGGCGTGGCCCTGAGCATAGATGTTTTAATTTTAGAGTGTCTGTTCAGTTTTGGTTCTGGGGGATACTAATGAGAACATTGCCTACCTTTCTCTTTGCCAATTCACGACGGTTCTGGAAGCTGGCTCTCAAGGTACTGCATTAAGCACCTAGTGTGAGGCTTGACAGAAAATGGCTGTCCTCCCTCATCCTCTTTAGCTCATCCCTGGAGAACTTAATTTAACCTTTGGGAGAAAGGTACCCATCACTGCAACTCACTGTGAATGGCTGCCATCTCATTTCATGTAGATTCAGGTCACTTTATATCTACACAGTGTCTAGCCTTGAAGTAGACAGACAGTAATGTTTTATTGAATACAAAAAAAGAACTCAGAATTTTGGTTTTTTAGGATCTTTCAAATTTTGAAGTGTGTATGTGTGTGTGTGTTTGAGTATAGTGTCTGAGGAAACCAGAGGGGTTGACTCCCTCTGGGCTGGAGTTACAGGCAGTTGTGAGCTGAGTGGTATGTGTTAGTTCTGCATGTGAGAGCAAGTACACACTAACGAGGCCACACACTAGAGTTTATTTAAGAGAGGAGTCCCAGGCAGGTAAAGAAACAGAAGAGCAAGACAGAAGTCAGAGAACAGAGAAAAAAAGGACCCAAGCATGTGCTCCCAGTCTCTTTTAAGGGAAGGGGTGTGCACGGGTATGCGTCATGGGTCCAGGGAGTTGCTTCTGGGTCTAGGGAGATGCTTCTGTATGCAGGGTTTACATGGCCATGCCCAGGGGTGTGCCTCCATTCAAGGTGCATCCCACCTGAACCAGGTAGGCTGAGCTACGTGGAATGCCAGGAATCCTTACAGTATGGGTACTGGGATTTGAACTTGGGGGTCTCTGGAAGAGTAGTGCGGTGTTCTTAAATGCTGAGCTATCTCTTCTGTTCCAGAACTTAGATTTTTTTTTTTTTTTGCTTTCCTTTGATATGAAACTTAATCAAATATACTGTTAAAAACAGAGTACTTGCAGGGATGAAATGGGGGAAATGTTTGCCTGGTTGGGAAGAAGAGACAGAGCTACCCATTGAGCAACGCTGAAGTTACTTTATATGCAGACTGCTTGGCTCTGTGGATTTGGGTCTCTCAGATCTGAACTCATTTTCAGCCAAAAAAAAAAAAACTACCTTTGAGGAAAATCACCAGCATCTACTTCTCACAGAAAGCACCCAGTGGAAATTACAGCAAGAAAGCAGGGTTGGTCACAGAGTTCAATTTTGACTTTGCAGCACAGGTTTGTCATTCTTTTTTTTTAAGCGCTTTTTGTTCTTTTTTTTTTTTTAACTTTATTTGTTTATTTGCCTTGGTGTTTGCCTGGAACTGGAACTACAGACAGTTGTTAGCTGCCATATGGGTGCTGGGAATCGAACCCGGGTCCTCTGGAAGAGCAGATGGTGCTCTTAACCGCTGAGCCATCTCTCCAGCCCCAGGATTGTCATTCTTGACCCATCTATTCTCTGTTACTCCTACCTAGCTGGGACCTTGATTTGTCATTGAGTCCTGCAGACTGCCTGAGCCCAGGGTTCTCCTCAGGGACAACCAGTGCCCAGTGTTGGGTTGAACACTTTTCATACAGAGTTCCACTTACTCCTCAGATTCATTCCTTGGGATGGGGACTGCTGTCATCCCTAGCTGGGAAAGCAGGCTCAGAGAGATGTATGTGTTCATAGCAAAGGCAGTTGTGGTCCAGTTTAGCTAATTCCTGCCTCCATTCCTCTTCTTCATATCTACATCACACCTTTCCATGACTCCACCTTTGCGAGAGGCTTGCATGCTTGGAGGTTACTCTGGCACTCAAGACATACAGACCTTCAATGTGTCCTCCATTGTCTTGATTCTGCATACCTTTCCTGGCTTACAGATTGTCCCAGGGCTCTTTGATTTACTATTTTATTTTCAGCACTTACTCTGGGGTTGGCTATCAGTAGATAATAGTCTGTGTTGAGGTATGACCCCTTAAATTTTTCATCATTTAGTATTCACATCAACTTTGTAAAGCAGAACTCTTCTTGCTTTTATAGATAAATGCTCAGAAAGGTTAAGCAATTGGCTCAGTTCCCTGAGGAAGCAAAGGGAGCTAGCTGTATTTCATACTTAGGCATCCACCTCTCCCATCTTTATTGCAGGGCCTGCAATAGGACACCAGGGAACGCGTGCATTTCCCTGCTTGCAATGCCTGCCCTGAGCCTCGATTCTCAAGCCCCCATCATTCTGATTACTGCCTCCATTCAGGAGTACTACTGTTACAATAGAAAATCTATACGATTGGCAGACCCTCCAAACCAAAGATTAAAATAAGGATGAATTTTATATATAAGTATTTCTGACCTCCCTTAAAGATACAGGCTTAAAGCACCTGGCCCACAGTAGCTTAATACATTGTTCTTTAGGAAGTTAGGGTGGGTTTTTTTTTTAATTTATTTATTTATTATATGTACAGTGTTCTATCTGCGTGTATCCATGCAGTCCAGAAGAGGGCACCAGATCTCATTACAGATGGTTATGAACCACCATGTGGGTGGTGGGAATTGAACTCAGGACCTCTGCAAAAACAACCAATGCTCTTAACCTCTGAGCCGTCTCTCCAGCCCAAAAGTTAGATTTTCGTCCTTTAATACAAATCACAATTTGAGCGGCACACACTACTGTTGTGTTAGTTTTTTTCCTGGCCTAGTCTTATGATCTGGACCCATGTGCAGCTCCACTGCCGGTTAGCACCCTAAAAATGACTCAGACAGTTATATTAAGTATAAGCTGTAGCTAGTTCTTATATTTTTTTAATTTAAATAACTTATTTATTATGTATACAGTGTTCTGCCTGCATACAAGAAGAAGGCACCAGATCTCAGTATAGATGGTTGTGAGCCTCCATGTGGTTGCTGGGAATTGAACTCAGGACCTCTGGAAAAGCAACCAGTGATCTTAACCTCTGAGCCATCTCTCCAGCCCCTACTTCTTGTATCATCTTATTTTTTTAAGATTTTATTTATTTATTATGTATACAGTATACAAAAGAGAGTACCAAATGTCATCACAGATGATTGTGAGCCACCATGTGGTTGCTAGGAATTGAACTCAGGACCTCTGGAAGAACAGTCAGCATTCTTACCCTCTGAACCATCTCTCCAGCCCTCTATCTTATTTTTACTAATTTGTTTAGCCATGTGGCTTGGTTTTTTTTGTTTGCTTGGTTGGTTTTTTAGAGTAATATTTTGACTTTTTTGTGTGTGTTTGTTGGCATCTTTGACTCTTTTTTTTTTCCCAGAGTTTTTTTAGTCGGGTAGTCTTGGCCACACTTCCTGTCTGCCTTCTGGCCAATCAGCATTTCATTATACCAGTAAGAGGGACAAATATTTACAATGTACCAGAATATAATTTCACAGGGCTAGGCCAGAAAGTCTGGGCCAGAAACTTCATATTATACAGGACTATGGCCCTATCAACCCCATGAGGCAGCCAGAGTCTCTCCCAGTGTCTAGCCTTGCTTGTGACTCTTTTTCTTTCTTCCTTCCTTCCTCCCTCCCTTCCTTCCTTCTTTTTTATTTAACCGGCTTATTCTAGAATGTCTACCAAGCTGACCCCAGTTCTAATAACTACGGTCTTCCCTGTGTTCTGCTGTTTTGATCCTGCTCATTGCTTGGTCTTCCCTGTACTAGGACCCTGCCTTTCTCTTTTGACTTTGAGTAAATCGGTGTGCTCTTGGTACACATGGCTATGCCTCACCTCTTAAAGGGACAGACACATAACCATGTGTTAAAGCTTCCCTACAAGCCAGACTTAGTGGTGCAGGCCTATAAGGGAAGCCAAGACAGGAAGATACCAAGTTCAAAGTCAACTTTAGCTGCTCAGGGAGACCTTTTCTCAAAAATCAGTTGTAAAGGGGGGTGGGGAGAATGCAGCTCAGTCTAGAGGACTTGCCTGGCAGGTGTGTGCCTATGGGTTCAGTCCTCAGTCAGGGAGCTAAGGTTCCTCGATACAGACCGAGCTTCTTGTATTAGGCCGCCCCCCATTCTTTCGCTCCTCCCCGTTACTGCTAACATGGGGGACCTGTGTAGGTGGTGAATGTCTCTCCACAAGTCCTCAATCTAGAGTATGCCACAAGTGGCTGATGGGTGCCTACTGACACAAGGCAAACTTCTTCAAAGTAAGTAAAAGCAATTTTATTTTATAATTAAAGTAATTATCAAAGTAAATAAAAGCCCGCTTAGACTCACCAATGAGGCTTCTCAGAATATTAAGATTTCCGCTCTTCTGGGAACCCTGGAACAAAGTACTGTGCTGAAGAGTCTCAGATGCACTGCCAAGAAGAAGGTCTCCCTGGCAGGGGAGCTCTGTGTACTATTTAAAGAAGAGACCTTATAAGAAGCAGCAGCACTACATTGCTAGGTTTTCACCGAGGACAAGGAAAGTGGCCATGTGGCAGAATCAGACAGGAAATGAAGCGGTGTTCAAAGACAACACTGGCCATTTGCCCTGTTTGAAAATTCTGTTTAAAGTTATTGAATTCATTTTGAGTGCTGTGAATTATTTATTAATGCTCTATATTTAACTTGTTAAATGAAGAATGTGTTCCTGTATGGCAAAGCCTGTTTCGGTCTATTGCAGATAGTCTTGAGAAATATGTCTTCAAGTTAAAGCTGTGTCCCGAGGGACCTGGTGAGGATAAGAAGAAAATGAAACTTTTCTGGTCATATTATCATTGCAATCATTTGGTCTGATGTTGGCTGAAAGTTTCCTCCGTCTTCCTTGTTTCCTCTCTTCCCTCTTCCGGTCATCTTTCTAAAATTCATGCAGAGGCGGTTTCTCCTTCTGAGCCTGCTAGTGTGGTACAG
The DNA here is from genome assembly GCA_004025045.1 of Sigmodon hispidus. Lineage (NCBI taxonomy): Eukaryota > Metazoa > Chordata > Mammalia > Rodentia > Cricetidae > Sigmodon > Sigmodon hispidus. The sequence goes on from PVIH01005536.1 coordinate 9,053, forward strand.
GCAGAGCCTATTGGAAGTGTGGTTACCATGGGTGACAGGCTGCTTGCTCTGAGAGCCCAGCACAAGGTTTGTAGCGGTCTGGCTATCATCTAGGATCAGATACTGAGGCAAGGCAGGGAGGTCTATGAAAATAGACTTTGGCCCACGAGAGCCAACTGGGATGATTTGTTTGAGATAGAGTCTTGGGTAACCCAGGCTGGCCTCAAACCTGCCATGTAGTTGAAAATGACCTTGGTCTGATTCTCTTGTTTCTACCTCCTAAGTGCAGCAGATTACAGATGTGTATCACCACACCAGGTTCTCTGCTCTTATTTTTCCCTTCTTGCCTGGCTTTTCTCTCCATTTTCTCTCTTTCTCTCTCTCTCTGGCTAAATATTCACTATTCACTTGACTATTCCTATGTGTATAGTAACAACTACTAAACATAAAAGTTGCCTTATGGTTAGATTTTTTTTTAAGTTGATGATGCAGATTAGGCATCACTAATTTAAATACCAAGATGATGCCATAGTAGACAAGTTAATACTGCAGAACTTGATATGTACATAAAATCATTGAAAATATTATACAAAATTACCTTTAGGCTGTGGGTATTCATACTCCCATGGGTACACACATGGGAGTTTCTTTTTTATACTTGAGTTTTTTATTTACACTTGAATCCTGTCTTCCAACATATCTAATTGTAGCCATGTAAATTTATCAAAACTTGGAAAATCCAAAGTTCGAAACACTCTGGTCTCAAGAAATACTCAATCAGGAATTGTCTGTTTAGGGGGATGGAGAGATGGATCAGTGGTTAAGAGCACTTTATTGCTCTTACAGAGGATCAGGGTTCAATTCCTAGCACCCACATGTTGATTTATAACTATCAGTAACTCTTATCCCAAGGTAACTGATGCCTTCTTCTGACCTCCTCAGACACCAAGCACTATGTGATGCCCAGATATTCATGCAGGCATAACACACAAAAAAAAAAATAAAATGAGTAAATATAATTTACATTTTTATAAGTCTGCTTAGATTTTTTTATCCCTTTATAATTCTTCCATATCTTCAATATTCTGTCTGTTCAATGTTCTGTAAGAACAGTTTAACAAGATAAGATTCCAAATCTAGGTCACTGATAACTAGGATTTCATTCATATATATATATATATATATATATATATATATATATATTATAAAACACAATGCTATCAAATGAGAAAGTCTTGACCTTTTAAAAGTAGAGTGAATGCCAGGCAGTGGTGCCGCACACATTTAATCCCAGCATTTTGGAATCAAAGGCAGGCAGATATCTGTGAGTTCAAAGCCAGCCTTGTTTATGGAGTGAGTTCCAGGACAGCCAGGACTACACAGAGAAATCCTGTCTCAAAAAACAAAGGTAGAGTGATTGAGCCCATTTATGCCCAGCTATGTGGGGAGTTAACACACTGTTCAATGCTTTGTCAGGAAGCATTGGCGTTCAGGGACTGGGTCCCCAGCACCAGAATGACTTGCTTCTAATCCTGGCCACTCCTCAAATGTGTCTGAAACAGATCCTCACCTTACTTGTGTCTCATTTTTCTGATCCATAAAATAGACATAAAAGTATCTTGAGATGTAATTTATATGATACAAGTAAATAACTACAAATATTACTTGATACACAGTGCTCAATAAATATTATTTAATATAGTAGCAAAAGAAAAAAATAAAACAGTGGAATATTTTATAACTTTTTTTAATATTATAGTCTTTTTTTTAAACTTTATTTATTTATTTATTTATTTATTTATTTATTTATTTATTTGCCTTGGTGTTTGCCTGGAACTGAAACTACAGACAGTTGTGAGCTGCCATGTGGGTGCTGGGAATTGAACCCGGGTCCTCTGGAAGAGCAGACGGTGCTCTTAACCACTGAGCCATCTTTCCAGCCCCTTTATAACTTATTAGTGAAAAACAATACAAACATGAGATTAGGAAGAAAGAAAGCTGGACAAACAAAATATTCTCAACTTGTACAACAGGCCAACTGGCTAACCTATTTAATATTTTTTTTCATGTTAAAGACTGCTTTACTGGTGGCAGTTAGTACACATCCATAAATATTGATCCCCAAAGAAGAGCTTAGTACTTATCAGATTCCTGGTCCATCAAGTGCTGAATGAAATTGAACCAAGAGAAGACTGGTATGATGAAGTCAGTTCTGCTTCTTGGGAAATCCAAAATCCTAACAAACCCAAATGCTGGTGAGAAGGTGAAGAACTCACCTTCTTTGCCAATGGGAAGCAAAAGAATACAATGGAGAGACAGTCTGGCTCTTCCCCTCTAAGCCAAGCACAGTCTGACCCTTCAACTGGGCAATTGTGCTTGGTAATACTTAGGAAAGAGCCGGCCAATGTGAGTGCGAGCAATGGCTGCCCAGATTTCTCAGCGAGAAAAGATGGGTGACGAGGTAGATCTCAAGGGATTTCTGGGAATGAAGCACCCATGGTGTGGTGTGGTGTGAGGTATTTAAACATTTGGTGCCAGCCATAGAACTTAGATTGTTTTAATTACATTTTTTATCATGAATCGGGGGGGGGGGGGGGGGGGTCGGCTTGCAGAGTCAGTTCTCATACTGTGTGAGTCCCAGGGATCAAAATCACGTTGTCAGGCTTGACAGCTAAGCACATGAGCTAAAATGCATAGAACTTTCTGGCACAAAGCACTAATTCCAATGTAAACTCTGAACTTCAGTTAATAACATATCAATAGCAGTTTTTCCTACAGTCTTAGGGATGTCGGGGTCACCCAGGTGGCAAAATGACAGTTGTGTTGAACACAGCTATGGTAATGTCTGCCTGGATCTAAAGCTATAAGCAGTGTGGGTTATTGATGCTGCTCTAAAACTTTCCCATTGTCAGTATTCCTTAACAAAGACTATAAACCTTGTTGTTTTGTTTTACTGAGACAGGGTCACAATACATTATCCAACCTAACCAGGAAGTCTTTTTTGTTGTTGCTGTTTTATTTACTTTTGAGGGCTGAAGAGATGAGTCAGATGTTAAGAGCACTGGCTGTTCTTCAACAGGCCCTAAGTTCAATTCCCAGCAACCACAACCATCTATCATAGGGTTTGATGCCCTCTTCTGTAATGAAGACAACTGTGTAGACAGAACACTTGTACACACATATGTGAATAATTTACTTTTATTTTATATGTATGAGGGTTTTGCTTGCATGTATATCTATACACTATGTCTTTGCATGATGGTCATGGATGCCAGAAGAGGGAGTCATATCCCCTACAACTGGAGTTATAGCCAGTTGTGGCTTGTCATGTGAGTGCTGGGTCTTCTTCAAAACCAGAAAGTGCTTTTAACCACTGAGCCACCTCTTTCCCCAGCCCCTCCCCTGAGGGGCTGATGATCCTCTGCCTTAGCCTACTGAGCATCAGGAAGCAGAATCCTTAAGTTCATCT
>PVIH01005536.1:17500-74024 GCA_004025045.1 Sigmodon hispidus
GCAGGAAGGCTGGTGTCTTCAGATAACACTCAGTCTGTGAAGGGCAGTGAAATGGTGAGGTGTGCATCTCAGAACACAGACTGGAGCTTAAGGGAAGTCAACTAAGGTAGAGGCGGTGGGCAGCGGAGTGGATGGGCCAGGGGAGCTTGTCACAGGTCTCTGCTTGTGCTGGGTAGAGATTTCTGACCCGAGATAGTCCTGGGGGTTGTGACCTCATAACCGGAAAACAGATCATTCATTCAGAATGTATTTTAAATCAGATAGATCCTTGTGGAGTCACAGAGTTTATAAGAAACATTTCTTTGTCTTTTTTTTTTGTTTGTTTTTGTCATGTGGTTTAAAACATTGGTGCCAAGCACTGTGCCAGGAGAGAGGCCCTGGAGGGATACTTATCTGCTAGAAGAATGACATGCACCAAAGAACACCCAAGCTATCTCCTTCCTGAATAAACCAGTCTATGTCCCAGAATTCAGCTGTAAATAGCATTAGAAAATACTGAAGGCTTTTCTCTAAAAAGGTAGTATTGTTACCAGACTCCAGTGACTGAAAATGGTTGTATCAGTGATATCACTGTGTGGAATCAGTAAGTTAAGGCTTAGCATTTTGATTTTGGGGAAAAAAAAAAAAAGGTTGCCTGTGTAAGAGTTTATTAAATACTATTTAAAAACACTAATTTTTTTAAAAAAAATTTTTAGTAATCAGACTTTTTGTTTGTTTGTTTGTTTTTGATTTTCCACACAGAGTTTCTCTGTGTAGCTTTGGAGCCTGTCCTGGAACTTACTCTGTAGACCAGGTTGGCCTCGAACTCACAGAGACCTACCTGCCTTTCTCAGTGTTAGGATTAAAGATGTGTACCACCATAGCCTGGCAATATACATACTTTTAAAATTGTCAGTAGAGGGCTTGAATAGGAAAAGTTGGAAATGAAAATAGAAAGTCATTTTTAAATTTCTTTTTTTTTTTTAACTTTATTTATTTATTTATTTGCCTTGGTGTTTGCCTGGAACTGGAACTACAGACAGTTGTTAGCTGCCATGTGGGTGCTGGGAATCGAACCCGGGTCCTCTGGAAGAGCAGACGGTGCTCTTAACCGCTGAGCCATCTCTCCAGCCCCCGAAAGTCATTTTTAAAAGAAACATTTAATGTGCAAATTATGAATGTTCTTCATCAGCTTCTGTTGCCTGGGATGTGTAGATTCAGATTTGCAGACTGAAAGAACTGTAAAACGCCAGTTTTCCATCTAAAAATGGTTAAATTGGTGCAGGAGTAATGTTGCAGAGATCCTAATTGGTCTTAGAATAAAAACCTTCAGTCAGATATTAGGGTAAAGCTGGAAGATCACAGGGACAGAGGAACAAGCCACTAGAGAAACTTCTCACCACGACTGACTCCTCAGGTCAAAAGGGGAAGGTCCTATCTCCATGAATTCTCAGACTCTTGAGTCCTCAGAAGAAAGGGAGGAAAGGCCACACTCCCATCTCCTCCGTCTTCTGTTCCTTTCTCTGCCCAGCCATATTACTTCCTGTCTCAACTTTTCTAGTGCTGGGATAAAAGGAATGTGCCACCACTCCCTGGCCTCCATGGCTAACTCTGTGGCTGGCCCTGCCCTCTGATCTTCAGGCAAGCTTTATTTCTTAGAGTGCAGAAACTGCACACAAGCAGTGGCCTGGAGTCTCCTAACGTTATTTATAGGCGAGGGACACATTTCTAATATAATATAAGGCCTCTGTAATCATGCAGTGTTCAATTATTCTTTGGAAAAAGACTTACAAACTTAAAAACAAACAAACAAAACCCCCGTGACTTGTTACTGTGGGACCAGGCAACCAGCCCCAGGAAGCCTACTGCATGGTCCAAGCTCAGTGCTGAGCCTGACTGTGATGAGAAAATCTGTTCAGTTCTCCCAAGCTGTAAGATAGCCTGTGTTCTTGTTCACCTGCAAAGTCTGTTCCTACAGGGTACTCTCACAACAGCCCAGAGCTGTGTTCAACACACAGGGTGTCCGCCAGCATTTTCATCTAACCTGTGGCTAATTATTTCAAGTATGAGTTTTTATAGTATGATGTCATTGATATATATACATTGTTTGGAAACTCCACTGCGAGTGTACAGGGGCAGAAGAGGCCTGAGACACCAAGGAAAGATATATATATATATTTTTAAGACTTAAGAGCAGAGGATATTTTGAGCAGCACCAAGGCAAGAGAAGCCTATACTCTAAAACAAGAGGAAGGTCCCTCCATGCTGAGTTAGACAGAGGTGGACCCCAGCCAACAGGAATTCGTTGCCCTTTCTCAAAGTATCAGTTAAAAAAACAATCTGGGCATCAGTGGCTGGCACACCATGCTTGACTGACTGTCCAAATAACTTTGTCTGCTTTAGAGGTCAGGATATCTGCCAGGACTGCCCAGAAGGCAAACTGAGCCAAGATACCTGTAGTCCTGTTGAGCTGTACCACCCTCCACTCCCCTACCCCCACCACGCACATACTATTTCATAGAGTGAACTGAGAACCATGCTGCTCAAACCACACATTTAGTATCTAACATTGGAAATGGGTCCCCAGGAGTCCAGTATCCAGAGTCACGTGGCTCATGAGATAAGGACTTGAGACCTTTCTCACTTTTCCCAGCCTGCAAAGCCCATGCTCTGAATCAGGAAGCCATGCTGGAGCAGAATGTAGACTGCATAAAACAAAGACCCCAACAGCTGCAGGGTCCATCCAAGGAGTACTATTGTGGGACTCTCATCCATTCTCAAACTCCCTCAGCCCCTCCTAAGCAACAACCAAAGAGAAGTTGACATACACTGACTCAGCACAATATTTACTTGTTATTAAGTAAGTGAACTCATGAGATGTTTTAATTTAGATAACAAAATTTGATTTATTTATTTATAGACAAGGTTCTTACTTCCTGTAAATAGTCCTGACTGGGTTAGAACTCATGATCTTTTGGTCTCAGTCTCCAAGTACTAGGATGACAGGTATTCAACCCTACACCTAGCTTCCAAACTCTTCTGTTTTCCAAGAAAGATTTATGTGTGTTGTGTGGTGATGGTGCATGCCTTTATTCCAGCACTTGAGAGAGAGAGGCAGGCAGATCTCTGTGAGTTCAAGGCCAACCTGGTCTACAGAGTAAATTACACTGTGAAACCCTGTCTCAAAAACTCAAAAGACAAAGAAAGTATTTTATTATTAATGTGTGTATGTGTGTGTGTGTGAATGTGTTGTTCCTGTGTTGAGGGACCCCTAAAGACCACCAGGGAGCTAGATTCCACTGTAAATACAAGAAGGTCAGTTTATTCTTTTGGACAAGTTCAAATAAACTCAGGTGGAAACCTTTTGTTCCAGCACAGTGGAGGATTTCAGCCATAAGCCCAGAGGTGAGGGGGTTTTTGAAAGAAAAGTGTATATACATGGGATGCTGCATGGCTTGGCATTGCAGGATTGGGTAAAGGGGTATGAAGTCTGATAACTATTGGCTAAACTTGGCAAGAGCCTAAACTTTGAATCTATTGGCTGTCAGGTGCATTCCTGAGATTCTTTCCAGATTCTTAGACCTGGGCCCTGCCCTCAGGCATTAAATGCTCTTTCCCTGAAATAAAGTTTTGTGGCAATAAATCTTTGCAGTCACTAGTGCTTGTGTATGTGGCTGTGAGACACAGGATTCCCTTGAAGCTGGAGCTGTGAAGGGTCTATGAGAGTGCTGGGAACCAGACTCTGATCTCTCAGAGCAGAAAACAAGATCAACCACTGAGCCATCATCTCCCTAGTCCTTTCAAAATTCTTTTGTTACCATTTCAATATTCTAAGACAGCATCTCACTGGGCAATGATGGTGCACCCTTTAATCCAGCACTGAGGAGGCAGAGGCAGACAGGTTTTGGTGAGTTCAAGGCCAGCCTGGTCAACAGAATGAGTTCCAAGACTAGCCTCAAACTCATGCATGCCGATCCTGCTTCCTTAGCCCTCCATATTCTGAAATTCCAAACCTAGTGTACTACCACATTAGATTTAAATTTAAAGAAAGGTGGTGTTTGCTTTGCAGTACTGAGGATTGAACTCAGAGCCCCATGCATGCCAGACAAACATTCTACACATGAACTACAGCCCCAATCTCTCACAATTCTTCACATTCTACTAGAGAAGACAGGTTATTCAGTAATAGTGGTTATTATTGCCACACTTTTACAAATGGAAAAGTAGATTCAGAAGGATTCAGTGACCACCAAGGTCATGAAACCATATGTGACTCTATCAGGTTTAACAATCTGTTGGCCCCAAAGCCACATGATCTCCTGTTCATTTATTCCACAACATCATAGCTTTTCCCTCCATCCACACCAGCAGTGGATGTAACATCCCCAGATAACCATGAATATATTTCAGTGCTCTACACCGAACACAGACTCTAGACCAAGGTCAGTCACAGAGCTGCATTTCAGCCTTTTTCCAACCTGTTGCTGTCTAAATGGCTGGCTGTACCACTGAACAATGTCAGCCCAGTAATAGTTTGATTTTCTTGTTTATTTGTTGGGGTTTTAATAGCATTTTAATTATTTAACCATTTGGGACAATCTGAATGATTAGTTTTACCAAAGGAATTTTGCAGTTTAACATCTGTTCAGTGTGGCCCTCGTCTATCATCAGGACAATTGTCTTAGTAAAAAGTGATGTTTTTAGGAAGGGAGAGGTGTCCATGGAGCCAGGACTGTCATGTGCTATATCCTAAAGAGTTCCCTTCACCATTATGAACCTATATTTAGGCAAACCCAGGTTTATTTATTTATTTATTTTTCACTTTGCCATGAAGAAAATTTAAAGACAAGATGGCATGAAGTGGAGTTGAAGGTTTTTTTAGAAGACTTTTTTTGTTTTGTTTTGTTTTCTTTGAGACAGGTTTCTTTGTGTAGCCTTGGCTGTCCTGGAACTCACTCTGTAGACCAGGCTGGCCTTGAACTCAGAGATCTGCCTCCCAAGTCCTGAGATACCATCACCTGGCAAAAGACATTTTTAATGTGGATCTTTAGCACAGAGGTAAAGCAAAGAGATGCTCAGGGGAAGAATAAGATTCACTCAAGAATGAGTACAGACTTCTGAAGGGAGCCATTAAAACAAAATCTTTATGGTTTTGTTAATTTTATGTTACTGTTTTATTATATGAGCGGTTTTGCTTGCATACTATGTATATGTGTACCATGTGCATGCCTGGTGCCTGTGAAGGCCAGAAGAGTGTCAGATCAGAAACTAGAGTTTACAGTGTATTGGAAATCAACCTGGGCATGCTGGGAATCAAACCCAGTTCTCTGCAAGAGCTTGAGCAAGTGCCCACAATCACTGAGCCAACTCTCCAGCCCACCCTTAACTGTATTCATCTATATGTGTTCCTGTGGCTTAGTCTTGGAGTGGGTATGTGCAGGTGTGGCATCTGAGGATCAGAAGGTATTGGGTATTTTCCTCAGTCTCTGTCCACCTAGATCTTTCTTCAATGAACAACCTGAGCTGACTGTTCCAGACATCTCCCCCCCCATCTCTGTTTCTCAGCACCACCAGGCCCAGTGCAGAGAGCTGAACCCAGAACCTCATGTTTGTGCAGTGGCGATTTCCTAACCCAGCCACATCTCTAGCACCTTTAAGCTTTACACTGACTGGTGTACACTCTGTGGTTTTCTATGTTGCATCGCTCAGAGAGTATCATTCAAAAGGTTTAAAGGGTAGAGAATTTCTTTTCATAAACAAAACTGTAAAGTATATGTTATTGTTCAGATTTAGGAATGAGAGCGAGGTTTTACATACATAACTCAAGGTAAAAGATCCTTTTAGCTGTATGTAAACACCCTTTGACATACCTGTCTGAGACATCTCAGGAAAACACATTGTTTCTGTTTTGGCTTTATTAATGGCCTAGAGTTTCCCGGCTGTCAGCAGGATAATTGTTGTTGTATAGAACCCCTTCAGCTATGGTCTATCTGTATAGAATGTTTCTAATAGAACAAGTAGTCTTGCTTCTTTGGGATTTGGGGACACAGAGACTCACTGCAGAGTCTTAAGTACTTGGGCTCACTGCAAACTCCCTGTGGGGTCAAAGATGACCTTAAATTTCTGATCCTCTTTCCTGCACCCCCCTTTTGCATCAATTCCACACATAGTACCTATTAGGCCCAGTCAGTTTATACGAGAAACAGAACCTAGGCCAGCACTCAAAAGTGGGCCACACACTCCCAGCCCCCCTTTCTAAAACTAAACAACACAATTTAAATATGATTAACACTGGCAGTGCGCCCCACTGGACAGCAAAGATAACCCCATGCGGTTGGAAGGACTGTATCTGATATGCCTTGTCCTACTCTGTCAGGGTGATAAGTGAGTCTCAGTTTCACCATCTGCAAAGTAAAGATGGTGCTGAACCTGCTTTAGTCATGAAGGGAAAGCCTCCAGAGGAAGTACACCTTAGGGGTAGGGACGGAAGTGCTTCACTAGGCTCTGAAGCATTCCTAAGCCACGTCAGCAATAGAGTCTGTTGACATGTCATACTAGAGGCTGGAAGCCAGAAAATCAGTTGCTGCTCCCGAACAACTTTACTTTAAATATAAAGTGTGTAAACATGTCTATCATTTACATTTATTACTCCCCTCTGTTCTCTGGGCTCCTGATCACAGAAAACCTGGGACTCTTCCCCAGTTGCTTCTTACAGTGCACAGACCTGATGACTCAGAGGTCTTGGAAACGTTTGAACATATGTACAGAACCCAGGCCAGGGCAGAGGCCCTCAAGTTACATAGTGCACTGTTCTGAATTCTAAAACACTCAGGTTATCACTTGGGTTCCAATCCTGTCTAGAAACTTTCATTAAAACCACCCAGGCAGGACTCTGCGAGTTCAAGGCCAGCCTCTTCTACAGAGTTCTAGGACAGCCAAGGCTTTCAAAGGAAAAACAAAAACAAATATTTCATTAAAACTTAGAAAACAATTTGGCCAAGCTAACAAATAATTTAGACGAGATGAGAGCATTGCAGAATGTGTGTAATTAAATTGTAAGGTACGTGTGGGGTAGTTGACATAAAATATTTTTCAGAAAACAAGAATAGTAATTAGAAAACAAAACCCAAAGCAAAGCATATATATAGGGTGTGTGGACTTTAGGACTATCCTGGGATCTTTTGTTACCTCTGCATTCCAGAGAGCCGGGATTGGAAGCTGCACCACTACACACAGACTTTTATTTTGTCCCTCACTTTATATTGTTTATTGTAAAGGAAGCTGGAAGCCTGAGTTTCTCTCTCTCTCTCTCTCTCTCTCTCTCTCTCAAACACACACACACACACACACACACACACACACACACACACACACACACACACACTCCACTCTGAACCGTCTAAGCACCCTGCTAAAAATTCACTATTTTCAAGGGAGGAAAAAAAAGCCTTTTTAAGAGTTTCTCCTCCTAGGCTTTTGTGATTCATTTCCGCGCCTTTCATCTGGTATTTGTAGGGGAGGTGAGGGTCCCTCCCCCAAATGAGATCATTCCAGCCAGAACCCAAGGCCAGAGCTTATCTGTTGAATCACAGGCCCTTTTTTTCTTTCTTCTAAACAGTTGACAGTTTCCAGTGGGAATCTGGGAAGAGAACAGTGCTGGCTCTGACCTTTACCTCATTTACCTGGTGGACAGTCACAGGCTGTCTTTGCTGGGCAGCTGTGGGCCCATACTCCTAACTGTGGTGGGTTCCTGTCCTTTCCACAGCAGGGCTGTATGCAGGTCAAGACGGAAGCCCTGCTACTGCATTGTAAATAGCCTCCACACCACCACACAGAGAAAGATAGAAAGAGACGGAGGGGATCTTGGCTACTAAAAAGAGGAAAGACAGGGAGAAATCTCCCTTACCCCCCCCCCCCAATCTCTCTCCAGTTCCATCTACCCACTTCTAATGCTTTCTGAATTGTATTCACCTGAATAATAAAAGCCAAGGAACTGAAGTGTTAAAAAACAGGAAGAGTCAAGATATAGTTACATTCAAATCACTAGGGCAAAATGAAAACAAATTCAGAGCCAAATTTCCACTTCATGTTTCATCTACATTAATAGCACAGTCTTAAACTTCAGTATTCTTTCTAAAGCAAGAAAGCAAATGCTGTATCCTGTCATTTGCCCAGAGGCCACCGGAAATGACATCACCTCCCCAGACACAGGCTTGTGAAAGGTCCATCACCCAGAGCTGAACTTATTCACCCTGAAGACAGAATCTGGGCCATTCTGATCTAGGGAAGAGAATCAACAGACACACAGACACACACACACACACACACACACACACACACACACACACACACACACACACACACAAATCACCAGGGGTTTTAATGGGTAAGTACCACCTAGCTTTCATTTTTCTTTTGCTAATGGGTCTCTTGTAGCCCAGGCTATTCTGCTCCTTATGTAACTGAGAAAGACCTTGAGAGATTATAGGGCTCTGCTTCCCATTGTCTTTTAAGTAGAAATTTAAAATTTCTGAGCATCTTTTCTCAGATCCCCACTGGGCAGGTGGGGGATGGGGGACTCAGTGGCATCATAGGGCAAGCTGCTGTGTGTGGCCCAAACTAGTAAAAAAAAAACAAAAATAGGTACAAGGAAACAGCCATTTCCGAGTTGAGGGAAAAAGGATGTGCACCGTCTAATTACTGTCTGTCCAGTCCTGTCTGTTGTGGTTGACCACAGAGACTTGGTCCCCCAACCCTGCTTTGCATAAGCATGTGACTGATGACATGGGTCTCTTACCATCATTCAGCCTTGAGTTTTGAATGTGTAAATGAGTAAAATGAAAAACCACCTATGTTCATAAGCTTCTTAAGAGGATCACAGGATAAGCGATTAAAAGGACATACATATCGCCAGGAGTATAAATAAAGTTACTCGATTGGTGTTTTGAAACAATTGGTTCAATATTTCACTGCAAATAATACTAATTAGAAGTAAAACATCCTGAACGGTGGGGATGGAAAGAAATAGGCTCCATACCTGTTTTGTTTCTTGTGGAAAGTGGAAAGTTGTGTACAAAATAGTTTCCCAGTGGAGAAAAAAGGAGGCAACAGTATGCAAATTTTTCTTTCTAGATAATTTGACTTCCTTCTTTTCATTTCAGCAAATACTTATAGCTGGAGTTAAAAGCTTAGCTTCTGAAACCATATTTCTACCCCAAGAAAAGAAACCTACACCCCACGCTTATCTAATCCATCAGAGATTGCTGTCAATACCAGCCCAGTTCTGGCTTTTGGTAACTGAGCAGTCCTGGGTGATTTTTCATAACCTCTGCCTGCCTCTGCTGATTTCTCTATAAATAGAGGTGCCAAGACCTGCGGGGCTGTGAGACTCAAACAGGCAGAGCCAATGCTCCCTGAATGTCCCTGAATGTCCACTGTAAGGAGGCTTAAGTGGATGGGCAAGTGACGACACCCCATAGAAGATTCACACAGTTGGGATGTGTAGGCAAGAAGGGCTTGTGTGTGAGAAGAACCTGCTTGATGGGGCCAGTTAACTGCAGTAGCAGACTAACCCAAGCATTATGGGAACAGTGCCCTTGGAGGAAAATGAGGCCTGCATGAAGGTCAAAAGAAGAATCCTAACAAAATTGACTCCTAAAAAACAAACAGATCTTAAACAGATCCCCAGATCATGGTGGTAGTGGCTCATGCCTTTAATCCTAGCATTTGGGAAGCATACTCAGTCCCATTCTCTGAGTTTGAGACTGGCCTCAAGGTCAAGTCCATCTACAGAGTTAGTTCCAGGACAGCCAGGGCTGTTATGCAGAGAAACCATGTCTCGAAAAACAAGCAAACAAGGGGCTGGAGAGATGGCTCAGTGGTTAAGAGCACCATCTGCTCTTCCAGAGGACCCGGGTTCAACTCCCAGCACCCACATAGCAGCTAACAACTGTCTGTAGTTCCAGTTCCAGGCAAACACCAAGGCAAATAAATAAATAAATAAATAAATAAATAAATAAATAAATAAAAGTGTTTTAAAAGAAAAAAAAAAAAAGAAAAACAAGCAAACAAAAACATACAAAACAACAATGAAACAGATCCACAGATCCCTTCTTTGCTCCTGATCTCACACAAACACAAACACAATGAATGGGAAGCTGGGAGTTCTGGAAATGAAAAAATATTAACCATGTAAACTAAACTAAAACAGAATTAAAAATGAACACTGCACAACTTTTGAAAATGTTTTCAAATCCTAAAGAATGTTTTCAGTATACATGTCTACCTTACATAGATAACAATGAAATGTATAAACAATGTTATATTCTATATATAAGATTAACATTAAAATACAATTTGCTATATGAATGTAACATAGATGCACATGTCTTGCCTAACTTACATCAAACTCTGCTTTGGATTCTCCAGTCCCCTCACCAAAAAAGTAGAAATAAATAGTAATTATTGAGTTGAGCTACATTAAAGGCTTTAAGAATTTTGATGTCTCAAGAATAATATAAACAGCCACTTATAAAAAATAAAAACGACTTGATCCAGCTTTTTGGATGGGTAGGGTTAGGACAAGTCATGTGTCTACCCAATTTCCATCCAGAATTGAACTTCTGAACACTCATAGAGCAGGCTGCCATCATTCCGGCCCACAACCAATATTTACCTTGAGGAAGACTGTCCAAAGGTCAGGAGGGAATTGTTTTAGGAATTGGTAAGAGGATAAAGAACCCTGGAGAATCTGGAAGGCATTGTTATTACTCCCTTCCCCCACTAAAGAACTTTATCCACCTGAATGCCTGGAGCTGAGGAGACTGGGGTGGAGAAGGGTAACTTTAGGATGTGGCACCATCTTGCTAGCCATCAACTCTTAAGAAATCGCTAGTCACTTACTGGGCTCCCCCCCCCACCCCCAAGCCACAATGCCTGAAGCTGCGAGAACGCAGATCCAGCGGGGAATCTCCAGCTGGATCTTACCCCAGGGCTCAGGGCCGAATCCCGGACCCTCCCACTCAGCCTGGTGGCTTTATTGCCTCAATTCTGAGTCATCTGCATACAAATAGTATTGATAAGGTGATGGGTGGTCCTTTGTCTTCCTGCTCCTGGGTCTAGGGAAGAGAAGCCATTTACAATCTGGCTCGGACAACTGCAAAAGCCAGAACTATCTAGGGCAAAATAGGGACTGCTCGAAGGCCTTGGGGTAACTGAAAATAAGGGGGAAGGAGGCTGGGGAGCTGGGGAGAGGCCCTCGAGGAGAAGGACCATCTTTGGAAGAGAGCGAGGAGCATCGCCCAGGATCGAGGGCAGGACAGGACTCAGCAGTGACAGGGATTCCGGAGGGCTGCCCAAGTGTGGTCAGCAGCCGCTGCTGGGAGGTCAGGAATCAGCCTTTGAAAAGAAGCCAGTGGTGATTTACTGACAAATGTCTTCGCGTTTGATGCGATTGGAAGCCAAGTTAAAGTCCGAAGGAGGAGTGAGTAGGAGGAGTGGACAGGACACAGACTGTGCAAACAGCTTTTTAAAAATGTGGCCTTGAAGGCCAGGCAGTAGGACAGGCCTGGAGGTGGAGCCAACAAAGTTACCTTTCTTTTTCAAAAAGCTGCGAGAAATTGGGAGGGTGGGAGGTAACCTTAGGTCCAGTGACTGAAATGCTGATTGCAGGGTTAGTCCAGTCTGGGAAAATAGCTTGAGGATGTAGAAAGCTCCTGGCGCGACTTGGCTGTTGGTCTTTCCCCAGAAGGAGGTAGGTGTCTGCCTTTGCACTCGGTGGGAAGAAGGGGGACCTCGGGCTTGGGGGTTTCGGGTCCTCGGGATGTTTTCTCTAGAACCCAAGTAGGGCCAGTTTGCTATACTGGGCTTAAAGAGGGCCCGGTGTCCTGCAGGCCTTTGAGTCGCTCGCTCTCTTCTCAACCTCGCTGGGGGAAACCGAGGCTCGGAGATGGGCCTCCAGCCTAGACCGGTATGGCACTGTTTTTTGGGAGGCGGAAGCCAGGTCCCCCAACTCACCCTATTAGACAAATTATAGGAGCCGTTGAAATAACGACTCGAAATGGTATTGCTAAAAATGTGCAAAGCTGTATGCGATTGAAAACAAACTTATGAACTGTTTAAAAGATCCAGTGGGAACCTGGAACCTGGTGGTTCGGCTTCTACCACTTGGGAGACAGAGGCAGGCAGATCTCTGAGTTCAAGGCCAGCCTGATCTACAGAGTGAGTTCCAGGATTATGCAGGAAAACTGTCTCTAAAAGAAAAAAAAAAAAAAATCTAAAGGTTCTCTTTTTCTCTAAAAAGTGTCTGCATAACAAATATTGGGGACTTCCACTTCATTCTTAAATTTACTTTTTGTATTTATTTTTCTAGCTCATAAGATTTAATTAGACTATTAATGTGGGGATGCTTTAAGAGTTTGTATGCTTGTAACTTTTTCAGGCTCTTGGTGTTTGGAATTCTTCCATTGATATTAGTGCCAAATCTTTCTCTTGAACGCTGGTGAGGAGGGATGGTACAGCCACACGGGGCTCCCAGCTGTATCCACCTATTTAAGTAGACGTTGAAGTCACCGGGAACCCACTTGGAAGGTTGGGCGTCATTGTGATTCCAACTTTTATATCACAGGTCTCAACCAAGTTAAATATGTAGTGACAGCTGTCAAGGCCCCGATACACACTGGAAGCTACATTTTTACTAATTAGGCTCCAGGGCTGAGGCCTTTTAGCAGGTGATGCCACTTGGTCGGGGAGGATGGCTTCCCAGTGACCACCTGGCAGTGGTTTCTTTGTGTTGCCTCACTTACCACAGTATTTCATAATGCTTCATTACTTTTCTCACTTCTGGTGTTGTTAGAGTAGATAGTAGCTTACTTGCGCCAAATCAGAAGTCTGGGGAGTTCCCAGTCCAGGGGTCAGAGGGCAGTGACTGTTCCTTCTCTCCTCCAGAATCTATCCGCACCCAGTAGTTAGCAGGCAGACCCTGTGGGTCACTCTGGGATCCATAATTGACAGTTGGTAGGCCCAGACCGTAGGACCATTGCAGGCCATATAATTTTTGGACAAATTGTGTTCAACTTAGGAAACTAAACAATTACCAAAACCTAAGAAAGTCAAAAGGTGAGTTCCTGAGAAATAATTATGTTCTTGTCTGTACATGCATTGCTTTAAAACTAAAGGGGAGGGGGCTGGAGAGATGGCTCAGCGGTTAAGAGCACCGTCTGCTCTTCCAGAAGACCCGGGTTCGATTCCCAGCACCCACATGGCAGCTAGCAACTGTCTGTAGTTCCAGTTCCAGGCAAATGAATAAATAAATAAAGTTTTTTTTAAAAAAAAAAAAAACTAAAGGGGACCTTGAAAAAGTCAGAAATAATGTTTTGAGCTGGGCTTATTTAATCTCAGCACTCAGAATGCAGAGGCAGGCAAGTCTTCATGTTGGTGTACTTACCAAATTCCAGGCTACATAGTGTGACCCTGTGTCAAAAAAACTAGATAGATAGATAGATAGATAGATAGATAGATAGATAGAGTCCCCCAAAATGTCTTTAAGGGAAAGGAGCTGTTTATAGTCTGTCTGTGATGTTACAGTGAGTAGTAGTAGCTACATGAAGCTATTAAGTTTTTCCTGCTAGAAGTCCAGGCAGCACCCTAATTGTCAGCTCTGTTCGCTGTGATTTAAGACAGCTCTGTCCCATCTCCAGAGCAAGTGGCCTAGTTTGTTCTCACTCCTCCAAAACTAACCTAATTACTATAAAACACTGATTAATGAAAAATAAATGTTCTGGGTTTGGTTTGGGATAACTATAAAATAATAGTCAAAGATTTATAATTTATGCCTTGTGAAGCTATTGAAAAATTAATTAGCCCCTAGTGGAGAAACCCAGACAAATTACTTGAAAGCCAATTTTTTAAGTAGCAGTAGCCATTATTAATGCATAGTTCTCCCATAACTTTAGAGGCCCAGGTCTTACAGCAAACCGTCTTTGGGAATTTGTGAAACTGAGAGGGAAATTGATGGTCCTCTCAGCCTGCTTCCTGGCACCTTAGACAGCCTTGGAGCTTCTGCACACAGCTCTAGCAGGGTCAGCCCCCTCCTTATCTGTCCTTGGCTGCCTTTTCTTATCTTTCTCCTGGAGAGAAGAGACCAAGCCATTTCAAGTTTTCCTTTTGAGCAATCCAGCCTTGGGACCTGAGCTGTTTGTTTACCACCAGAAGCTGAGGTTGCTCCTCTGTGGCTAGTTTTGAAGTACAGCAGCTCACCCACTGTGTTCCTTCCTAAAGAAGTGAGTCCATAAAATAGCTTCCAGAACACATTGGGGGGAGGGGGGGAATAGCACGTTGCTCTGACCTGGCTATATTCAAAATTTTTTGTTTGTTTCGGTTTTTATAAATAAAAAGAACCCAAAACTGGAAGTTACTGGCCTTTGTTAAGTATCTGAGAAGATTCAGTTTTTTAACTTATTCTCCTGGCTGCTAAAAGTGTCTTTTAGGTTTGGCATCCTAACAGGTGCCTTCCTTCCCACGTCGGCTTTTAAACACACACACCCCCACCCCCGCCCCACCACCACCTTGTTTTGATTTCAGCTACTTACTGAAATGCTCTCCCCCCCTCCCTTTCTCCTTGATGTTATCTGTACCTTCCCCTGGAGGACAATGGAGGATTCTTGCAGCTAGACTTGGGTGGTGGTAGGGGACAGCATGTGGTTCAAGGTTCCCTAGTTAAAATACTGGGAACCATACCTTGCCAAAGAGAAGTGACAGTCTGCAGCATTTTGGTTTATTCAGTTATACTAATGCCTGGTTTAATATTTGTCTTTCACTTGAGATTGAATGATGGAATGTAGTACACTCTTTCTTTCCATTTCTTTCCCCAAGTACACATAACCATCCACCCTGGGTAGCAGAGTAGATAGCTGCCCATGAATAAAATAAGTAAGTAAATCTTAGCTCCGTCATTTCCATAACCTTTTCTATAAAATAAGAGTGGAGTGGATGATTTCTTCAGCAGATTATTGCCTTAAAGTAACACCCTAGAATTCTGTAAACATCTGCCTTATATCAAAATCCTTTCTTCTCCTTAGCTTTGGATTTTGTGGACCCCTGATGACAGACAGATGAACAGTCTTCTCCCCCTTGGCCCATGGCGGAACTAGTGTTCTCTAGTTTGCTTCCTGAGACTCACTAACTCATACTACACCTAACAGCTTGGCAGGCCTCAATCTAAATTCTTTACATTTGGGCTGGAGAGTTGGCTCAGGTCAAGAGCATTGCTGCTCAGACCCCAGCAACCACATCTGGCTGCTCACAATTGCCCTAAACTCCAGCTGTGGGAATCTGAGCCTACTCCCCTCCCCCAGAGTGCCTGCCTACATAGGAGAATACAATTATTCTGTCTGAGCCCTCTACACTCAATGCCCACATCAAATGGATGTGAGAACCTTAGTCCTCTTCACACAGAGACTAAGTATCACATGACAGAGGTGACATCTTCCCTTCCCCCTCCTTTTATTTATTTTTTCTTTTGATCCTTTGATACAGGTCTTACTATATGTATGTAGACCAGGCTGGTCTTGAACTTGTGGTGACTCCTGCATTTGCCCTCTAAGTGTAGACTAACAAGACTAGTTTGTCAGTGTTCCTAAGCTCAGAGGACAAATAATGTTTAGCCTCATATTCTCTCCTCTTTTTGAGACAGTGTCTTATGCAGATCAGGCTAGCCTCAAACCCTGTAGGTACCCATAGATGACCTTGATTTTCCTACCTTTACCTCCAGAGTGCTGAGGTTACAGTTTGTGCTCCTGATCCCCAGTTCCTTGTTGGTAGGAATGCAACTCCTGGCTCTGTGAGTGCTAGGTGGGTAGTCTTACCAACAGAGCTTTACTTACGTCTAGCCCTGTGTAAACTTTACTTAATGTATTATTTAGTTGCACCACAATGAGGAGCTATTAAACTTTTTTGTTTTTTTTTCTTTTTAGGTTTGTTGAGACTGTAGCCTTTGTTTTTCCCAAAACTCATTGAATAGACCAGAGGTGTAGAAATCCTCCTGCCTCTTTCCCAAGTGATGGGATTAAAGATGTACCCGCTACTGCCTGTGAAACTTCTTATCTGATAGCAATACTAAAAAAATGGGGGAAGACAAGCCAATATTTTTACCTGTTCTGTGAAAACTCTATATTCTCCCTATTTTCATAATTTATACTTGTGACCACTTAAAACTACATGTAGTGCAGCTTTAAAATATTAATTTGTTAGCTGGACCTCGTAGTCCATTCCCTTCATCCCAACACTGGCAAGCAAAGGCAGACATATCTGAATTCTTCAAGGATAGCTTGATCTACATAGTGAATTCTAGGACAGTAGGGGCTACATTGTGAAGCAAGCTGTTTCAAAAAAAAAAAAAAAGTTTCACTCAGATGCTAAGATGGAATGATCTGGAGTTTGAGACAGCAAAACCTTAAAAAAAAAAAAAAAATCACAAGGTGGAGGTGGTGCAGGCCTTTAATCCCAGCATTTGTGGGGCGGAGGCAGGCAGATCAGCAGCCTATCTACAGATGGAATTCACAGCTGGGCTATGCAGAGAAACTATCTCAAAAAGCCCCCTCAAAAAAAGATAATGTTTACTATTTAATGCCAGTTATCTACCCATGCCTATTAAAATGTTTACGGTGTGCATTACCTTACAGCTCTCAGGTTATGGTGGATCCCACTGGCTTTCACATAACCAAAGTAGCTTCTATGCCCCTGCCTTCGTATTGAAATGTGATTCTACCTTTTAATTGTCCAGGTGGTATATCCTAAGTGTCAGGTTGAAATAAATATAACCTGAAGATTTTTGTGCTTTGATACAGGGTCACACAACAAAGCCATGGCTGACCTGGAACTGGCCATCAACTCACGGAGATCCTCCTGCCTCTGCAGTGGTTTGTGCCACCACACCCAGCTTTAATTTTAGGTTTTGGAGATGAGCCCCTCATTTTTCAGCATTCTATCCAAAGTGTTTAGAAAGGCAAAGCCTGGGGCTGGAGAGATGGCTCAGTGGTCTGCTCTTCCAGAGGACCCGGGTTGGATTCCCAGCACCCACATGGCAGCTAACAATTGTCTGTAGTTCCAGTTCCAGGCAAACACCAAGGCAAAATAAATAAATAAATAAATAAATAAATAAATAAATAAAGTTTTTTTTTTTAAAAAAAAGGCAAAGCCTTTGCTCTACTTCTTAGCCCAGCCCCTGAGGACATGCAAATTAACCAAGAGACGATTGGCTGGAGAGTAGAAAAACAGTTGAATATTTACATGCAAAGAAAGGCTTTTGGAAGAAAGGTGAAACAATTGTTTCTCCTGTGCTGCTAGGCCAGAGAATTAGAGGTAGCACTTTCCACAAGTAAGGCCTCTATTCCCAGAACACTTTTTATTTCTTTTATTATTTTAAGTGTGTGATGGCATTTAGGGATGGAGGATAAGCACTCAGGTATGGAGACCAGAGAACAGTAGTGCATGCCTTTTTCTTTTCTTTACAAAAACATGTAATATTTATTTGCCTTTCTGGGTCTGTGGCACGGCTTCCTCTTGTCATTCTCTACCTCACCCCCCACCACACACATTTCTTTTTGGTTGTTCCAGGCAGGGTTTCTCTGTAGCTTTGGAGCCTGTTCTAAAACTTGCTTTGTAGATAGACCAGGTTGGCCTTGAACTCACAGAGATCTGCCTGCCTCTGCCTCCCGAGTGCTGGAATTAAAGGTATATGAGCCACCACCACCCAGCACATTTATTTCTTTACTGAGACGAAAGTTCCCTACTTAGCACTGGTGCATCTGGAACTCACTAGGCCCAGCCAACTGCTGGGTTAAAAGTCAGTGATCACCAGGCATAGCTGCCCACCATCTTTTGAGAGCCAGCCGTTTTGGCTAGGCTAGTTGCCGGGTAAACCTCTGGAGTTTGTTTGTCTGTGCTAAGGATTGAGGCATAGATACCCCAGTAGTGCCTTTACCATTTTTCCCAACCCAGTGCTTGGATTTTGAACATATTAAGGATAGTTTGAGCTTTAAGAAATGGTAATTGTTGGAAGTATCAAGGAAATAGATGAACAGAGTAAATGGGAGTTAAGGCCCAATAGTCTGATCAAATTGTAGGCCCCAACTTCAGCCAGATCAAGGAGGGTCTGTTCCTCCTACTCTATCCCCTGACTACCCACTCCTCCCAGCCCTCAGGTAGCAGCTTTCCAAAATGTGGTACTAAAGCTTGCTGCTCTGCCTCCTAGCACTGTCTCTTCTGTTCTAGCCATTTCCAGGCCCAGCTTGTGCAAACGAGGAAGCTAAGAGTCGCGACGCCGCAGGGCATCATGGTTCGCCTGTTGGCCTCAGAAGTCCAGCAGCTTCTACACAACAAGTATGTGGTCGTCCTTGGGGACTCTGTGCATAGGGCGGTGTACAAGGACCTGGTGCTCCTGCTGCAGAAGGATTGTCTGCTCACTTACAAGCAGCTCAGAACCAAGGGGGAGCTGAGCTTTGAAAAGGACCAGCTAATGAAGGGAGGCTTGCTGGATACCCTACACAACCGCACCGACTACCGCGAGGTGCGTGAGTTCTGCTCCGACCATCATCTGGTACGGTTCTACTTCCTCACGCGCGTCTATTCCGAATACATGGAGAGCGTCCTGGAGGAGCTGCAGTCTGGCACGCATGCCCCAGATGTGATCATTATGAACTCTTGCCTATGGGACGTCTCCAGGTATGGGCGGAATTCCTTGAGTAGCTACAAGCAGAACTTGGAGAACCTGTTTGGGCGTATGGACCAGGTACTGCCCAAGTCATGCCTGCTTGTGTGGAATACAGCCATGCCTTTGGGTGACAAGATCAAGGCGGCCTTCCTCCCTCAGAAGTGTAAGGGCCAGGCTCGGATCTCAGTAGCCACCCTGAAGAAAAGAGTAAGGCAAGCCAACTTATACAGCCATGCGGAAGCAACAAAGCGCTACTTCGATGTGCTGGACTTAAATTTCCACTTCCGTCAAGCTAAGAAGCATCTGCAGGGAGATGGGGTGCACTGGAATGAGCATGCACACCGCAGACTCTCCTATATGCTGCTGGCCCACATGGCTGATGCCTGGGGTGTGGAGTTGCCCCACCGAGACCCATGGGAGCCTGACCTTGAGGCATGGGAAAGTCCAGGCCAAGTAGAGGGATGGCAGCCCCAGGCCAATAGAGGTCCTCAGGCTTTTGCCCTGCCTCCACATGGCCCTTTTCCCAGGCCACGACCCCTACTCCCACCCCCTGCCTTGCCCGCAAGGCCCCCACCCCTGCTAGCATGCCCCATACCCCCGCCTCAGGTGACACCCCCATTACCACTATATCCACAAGATTCTTATTTTTCCTCAGATCATGTTTTTCAGTCAGATGAATTCTATATTCATTCAGATGACCCCCCACCTACCCACACAGGATATACCTTTGAGGGTGACTTTAGTTTTTATCCCCAGCCACCCATGCCCAACTTTTACCCACCCTGTTACCAGCGCCAGGCCCCTGTGGTGCATAGGGGTTTCCAAAGGCATGCTCCTTATGGCCCCTATATGCGCTGGAGAGAAAGGCCCAGGCGACCACAAAGACATGCCCCAGCCTGCCAAGAGTCAAGGCCTCAATAGTCTTGACCTAAACCCCTTGACCTCTGGATGGGGCTCTGTGATACCTGGCTCCCTTTCTTTGTCACAGGCTACCCACACTGACCTTGCTAACTTACGCCCAGCTAGTCCCGTCTTGGACTTTGTTCACTGCTGTTTAGAAAGAGGCAAGGAAGAGCAGACTGCCCCCCCTCCCTGCTGCCTGAGAAGGTCTCTTCCCCTGAGTGACCAAGCAAGCCTTCTTACTACCTCCCCCTCGCTACTGTTGCCTTTTTGTAAAAATAAAATTGAAATACAGAAATTGTTTCCAAAAGTGGTTCTGCCTGGTGGTGTGTGAGTGTGTGTGTCTGTGTGTAGTGTGTGTGTGTGTGTTGGGGGAGGGGTGTCCTCAGGCATGCCAGACCAGCCTCAACTAAGAACATGACTTTGAACTTGTCTGCCTGACTTTGTTTCCTAAGTGCTGGGATTACAGATAGACACTACTATGTCTGGTTTATAAGGTACTGGGAATCAACTCCAGGACCTCATGTACCCTAAGCAAATACTCTACCAAATAAACTATGTCCCCAGGCTCCACTGAGGTTACAGCAGCTAAGCCATCCTCAGAAAGGAAGAGCAGCGTGGCACACTGTCACTAAAAATTGTTTGGCAAACAAAAAAGCTTTGTCTGTTAGATGGGGGGCTTATCTTTGGTTTGGTGTTCTGTGACTGGTCCTGGTTTGTGGATGTGGGGGAAATTGGAGAAAGGTAAGCCACCCTTGATGGCAATGAAAATTACCATTTTAGAATAAAGTTATAAATTGGAGGGGCCACCGAGTCACAAGCCCTTTTGTGGTCAACTCTGAGAAATGGCCACAGCCAGTATTCTGAAACTTATTCTGTAAATTACTAAGTGTGTTTAAATGCTCGGCTCCTCAGATAAAATACTCAACTAGGATTCCGGTAAAGTCTTCTGAGTAATGGGAATTTTGTAGAGATTGGACTGCCTCATAGGCTCCCGGTCCCATCATCTCTAAAGGTGATAATGTTATAAGAGTG
Organism: Sigmodon hispidus; assembly: GCA_004025045.1. NCBI lineage: Eukaryota > Metazoa > Chordata > Mammalia > Rodentia > Cricetidae > Sigmodon > Sigmodon hispidus. The sequence continues at coordinate 38,124 of PVIH01005536.1, forward strand.
ACATTCATGAAATCACAGGAAATTGAGACCACATGGTTCTACAAGAAAGACACAGGGGCTGGAGAGATGGCTCAGCGGTTAAGAGCGCCGTCTGCTCTTCCAGAGGACCCGGGTTCAATTCCCAGCACCCACATGGCAGCTAACAACTGTCCATAGTTCCAGTTCCAGGCAAACACCAAGGCAAATAAATAAATAAAAGTGTTTTTTAAAAAAAAAAAAAAAAAAAAAAAAAAAAAAAAAAAAAAAAAAAAAAAAAAAAAAAAAAAAAAAAAAAAAAAAAAAAAAAGAAAGAAAGACACAGTACTTAGTCATCGACACCCCCACCAAAGAGAACATATTCCTGGAGAAAGTGGTCTTTACCTTAGAGATCCTAGTATCTGAGGTCCTAGGACCGAAAGCGGTCACTACCCAGTGTTGAATACGGAGATAATACTTTATAAAGTTATCGGTACAGCTACACCCCAAGTTTCTAAAGAGATGGTACACTGGTGTAACCATCTGATGGTGTATAGCTGAAGCACCATGGTGATGACCTTTGAGGACCCGAGAAATGTGATAAAAACAGACAAAACCAGAATTTGCCAGAATGTTAACAGAAGGACAGTGACTGGCAGTGGCAGATCTGTACTATCAGTCCTACCATGTCCAGAATTAAGTTGCCTTAATTCTAGGTTTCTTTTCCAAACAGCATGTAACTTCTGGTCTGAGTCATGTTGAGTTTTTATATTTTTAGAAGTAAGCCAGTACATGAGTGTTCTGTTCCCTGTCTCTCTCTCTCTCTCTCTCTCTCTCTCTCTCTCTCTCTCTCTCTCTCTCTCTCTCTCTCTCTCTCCTGAACTAGATTGGGAAGCACCAGTCTTTATTTCCTATGTCATCATGCCCAATGAGCCAAGTTCTTACTGTACTTGAAATTCCTGGGTTATGGATTTAAATAGCAATAACCGTTCAATGACAGGTGTTTTGCAAAAGGATTTGCAAAAGGCTTTGGTCAAGAGTAGTGTTTTTATACATAGATGTGTTTATTCTCTTACAGCTTGGAGAGTCACAAACCTGAAATCCATGTGTGGTGGCTGTTCTTGTTAACTCGACTATGTCTGGAATTAACTAAAACCCAGCCAGCTGGGTACTGGCAGCCATTGTTGGACTAACCGGATCACAGGCTCATATATAGATACATAGATAATAGATGTGAAATATATGAAAATATATCTATATATTCATTCTATTGGTTCTGTTCTAGAGAACCCTAAGATAGATTTTGGTACCAGAAGTGGTTCTAGAGCATCACAGGTGTAAGGATAGATATTTTAAGTATCTGGCGTAGGTTTTCCAATTTGCCAACACCTTCAGTTACCAAAGCCTCCTTAGTTACCGATCCCTCTCCTAGAAGCTTGGAGGATACTGAAAGGCCATGGTATGAACTGTTTTTACAGGCTTAAGGAGATAAATGCATTTGATTATTCTGGAACTGGAACTACAGACAGTTGTTAGCTGCCATGTGGGTGCTGGGAATCGAACCCGGGTCCTCTGGAAGAGCAGACGGTGCTCTTAACCACTGAGCCATCTCTCCAGCCCCGCATTTGATTATTCTGATTTGCAAATTGGGTCTGTATGTAAAATTTTTGACAATGTGTGGAGGAAAGGGAAGGATGATGTCAGTTGGTTGCTCTTAGCATCTCTGGATAAACTGACAAAAGAAAAGAATGTATCATGTAATACAGTTAACCAACTGCTAGCATCTCCAAATAGGGTGGACAGCAGTGAACTCAGAAAATTGCCTGGCTTAAATGAGCGTAACAGTCGAAAGATTTCTGAGTGTGCCCTGGATGGGAATCTTCTCTCCAGCAGCCACAGGGCTCAAGTTGTGGAAAATCAAACTAAAGCCCTCATTAGAAAGTTGACTCAAGGGGCTGGAGAGATGGCTCAGCGGTTAAGAGCACCATCTGCTCTTCCAGAGGACCCGGGTTCGATTCCCAGCACCCACATGGCAGCTAACAACTGTCTGTAGTTCCAGTTCCAGGCAAACACCAAGGCAAATAAATAAATAAATAAAGGGTTTTTTTTTTTTTTTTTTTTTTTTTTTTTTAAAAAAAAAAAAAGAAAAAGAAAGTTGACTCAATTACAGCAAAATTTCAGCCCCAGCCTCAGAGGATGTCGACGGTTATGGTAAGGGAAAGAATGGGATCCTGTATCTTGGGATGGAAATGTGTGGAGGACCCTATTGAAGCTAAGAACTTTGAACCCTCAGATTCACAAGAGTTTATCTCAGCTGAGGAAGTGGTCTCTCCACCCTCAGCAGATGTACTCCCACTCCACCCCCTGAAATATTGCCTTTTCCACCTTAGACTGAGAAAATTAATCTTGTGTGATCTGTTAGGACAGATGGGTCATGGAGAATAACAGATGACTATTGAAAACTCAGTCAAATAGAGACTGACTACAGCTGCTGTGGCAGATGTGGTGTCCTTACTTGAGCAGATTAGCACATCTGGTATATGGTGTACAGCTATTGATCTAGCAAATGACTTTTCTTGGTAAGAAGCAAATTGCTTTCATTTGGCAAGGCCAGCAGTATACTTTTACAGTTTTCCCTATATAACATATAACTCTCCAGCCAGCCCTGTGTCATAACTTAGTTAGAAGGGATCTTGATGGTCTCTCTAACATGATGCATTACATTGACAGCATTATGTTGATTGGATCAAGTGAGCAGGAAGTAGCAACTACTTTGGACTTGTTGGTAACGCATGTGCACACCAGAGGATGGGAAATAAATTCAAAAGAAATTTAAGGACCCTCTAACGCAGTGAAATTCTTTGGAGGCCAGTTGTGTGGGGCATGCAGGGATACCTCTAGGATGGAGGTTAGGTTATTGCACTCGGTCCCTCTGGCCACCAAGAAAGAAGCACATTCTTTTGTGGACCTATTTGGATTCTGGAGATAGCACATCCTCACTTGGGTGTGTTACTCTGGCTCATATACCAAGTGACTTGGAAATCTGCTAGCTTTGTGTGGATCTTAGAACAGGAGAAGATTCTTCAACAGGTCCAGGCTGCTATGAAGGCTGTTCTACCACTGGACCATATGATCCAGCAGACCCAATGGGTACTTGAGTGTCGGCAGCAGAAGGGGATGCTGTTTGGAGCCTGTGGCTGGCCCCTATGGGGGAATCAGAAGACCTTTGGGATTTTGGAGGAAGGCTCTACCATCATCTGCAGACAACTCTTTTCCCTTTGAGAGAAGAGACAGCTCTTGGCCTGCTATTGGGCATTGGTGGAAAGTGGACATTTTACAATGGCCACCATGCAACCTGATCTGCCCATCTCGAACTGGGTGTTATCTAACCCACCAAGTCATAAGTAGGAACTGCACAGCAGCAATCATTATCAAATGGAAGTGGTATATATGTGACTGGGCCTAACCAGGTTCCGAAGGTACCAACAAGTTACATGAAGAAGTTGCCCAGATGTCTATGGTTTCTTCTCCCAGTACACTGCCATGCACCGCCAAGCATGTACCTATAGACTCATGAGGTTCCTGTGATCAGTTGTCTGTGGAAGATAAGACTAGAGCTTGGTTTATTGATGCCTGTGCATATCATGCAGACTCTACCCAGAAGTAGACAACTGAAGCATCACAATCCTTTTCTGGGACAGTCCTGAAAGACACAGGCAAAAGGAAATCTTCACAGTGGGCAGAATTTTGAGCAGTACACATAGTCATGCATTTTCTTTGGAGGAAGAAATTGCCAGATGTACAATTATTCACTGTATCCTGTAACTGGCTGTAGCCAGTGGATTAGCTGGATGGTTAGGGACTTGGAAAGAGCATGATTGGAAAACTGATGAGAAAGACATCTGAGAAAGGAGTTTGTGGATAGATCTCTCCAAATGGGCAAAGAATGTGAAGGTACTTGTGTTCATCAAAAGGTTACCTCAGCTAAGAAGGAGTCCAATAATAAATTAGATAGGATGACCCATTCTGTGGACAGTCAGCCTCTTTCGTGGCATTGCCCAATGCACCCTTGAACAAAATGGTCATGGTGGCAGAGGTGGGGGGTTATTCATGGTCTAGAGAACATGGATTTTTACTCACCAAAGCAGATCTACCTACAGCAGAGATCAACACCGAACTGTAGATATGGCATGGGCACAGCCATATCAACTGGAAATGGCAAGAGACATGAAGCCAGCACAGCTGCTTGACACAGTTCCAGCAGCTGAGTCTAATGCTGACACCATTGTCATGCTGTCTCTCACTTTCCATTTTGGTCTCTACGTGTCACATTCTTGGGGGCTTTCTGCATTATGATTCATTTTATGTCTTTTCCCTAGAAAATTTTATCTAAGTATTTTTAGGATAGTCCTAAACATACTACCCCTTCTGCTTGCAGGGGAATAACCTTCTCTGGCCCTTCTCAGAGCCCTTCCTTATGCCCTGGAGATTGTAATAAGCACAGACACTAGAGATTCCTTTATGAGGCTGTGGCTCCAGGATCTTCTTGGTACACCTGCCCCTAAGCAAATGCAGAAACAGAATAATCAGAACAGTATAAACCTAGGAGAAGCTGACAAGTTCCAACTGGCCAGGAGAATTGGCAACAAATCAGTCCTTCTACATTATGCTCAGTTTCCTTAAAGTGTAGCTTACAAGATAGGGGCTTGTACAGAGTATTCCCCTGGAAGAAAAGAACTCCATAACGAAATTAGATAGGTTAAAATAACCTTTCTCCTATATAATATCATGTATAGATGATGTGAGGATATAAGACAAAAGAGTCAGGTGTCAGTATTGGCCATTCATAAAAAGACTGACTCACACCAAGCTTTGGTAATAGCATTTAACTAGGAACAAAAGTATTTTCTTAAGCAAATGTATAGATTTTTTTAGAGATCATAAATTTATATCAGAGATTAAATAGCAGCTTTTATGCCTGAGAAAGTACTTAGGCTCACACTAGTTGTAGGTAGCACTTTGAACTCTAAGAGTTAATGCATTGCTCAAATCATGGTGATTCACCTACACTGACTTAGATATTTTCTATTTGTCTAACACTTTGAAACCACAAATTCTGCCATCCTGAGAGCAGGCTGCCATATATTAAGTATGCTTGCTTTGGCACAAATATTCTGTAGATTCTTTGAAGTGGGTTTATAGGGCTAATAATGAAAGCAGAATTTCTTCTGTCTATAATTGCTATCTATACTATAACCAAACACGTGACCCTGGACATGCAATAGAAAGTGAAACACATGTCCAGTGACAAAATGATATGATCTGAATCTCTTGGAGAATCATGAGTTTGTTTTTGTTTTGTGAGATTTGTATAATAAATAAAGAAGCAACCTGATTGCTGTCCATGAGAGCTGTGAGATTCTGCCAGCTCAACCCTAACTGACTCCTTACCTACTCTCTGGGACCCCTGCCATTGCTGGGACTGGCCCCTGCTATGGCACCATTCCTTGGAGTGACCAGGCAGCAACCTGACAGCAGGTTGACTACACTGGACCACTTCTCCATGGAAAAGACATTTTGTCCTTACTGGAGTAAATACTTATCCTCATTATGGATTCATCCCTTCCTGCATGTAATGCTTCTATCAAAACCACTATCCATGGAGTTACAGAATACCTTATGTACCATCATAGTATTTTGTACAGTATTGCTTCTTGTACACAGATGAATCTCTCCCACCTGCTTATTTCCAAATAACCTCTCAGAGGCTTATATTAATTATAAATGTTTGGCCAATAGCTCAGTCTTATTACTAGATAGCTCTTACATTTAAATTAACCTGCTTCTGTTAATCTATGTATGGTCTATGGCTTAACTGTTCTTTCACATCTTGTTTCTTGGGTGGTTCATAGCATCTGCCCTGCCTCCACCCTTCTTCATCTCTGTCTTTAGTTTGAATGTACTGCCTAACTTTATTCTGCCTGGCTATTGGCCAAAACAGCTTTATTTATCTGTCAGTGAGAGCAACACATATTCACAGTGTACAGAAAGACCATCCCTCAGCAGCTTCTCACTTCACAGCCAGAGAAGTGTGAACCCACTAGTCTTACCTTGTTCTCACCATCCTGAAGCAGCTGACTTGATAGAAAGAAGAAATAGCTGTTAGAAGACACAGTGATAGCATCCATGTAGCAGCATCCTGGAGGGCTAGGGCAGTGTTCTTCAGAAGGCAGCATATGCTTTGAATCAGCATCTAATGTATGGTACAGTTTCTCCCATAGCCAGGACCCATGGGTCCAGGCATCAAAGAGTGTCAAAGGGAATAGTTCTACTTCATATCACCCCTAATGACTCTTGAGGAAAAATTTCTCCCCCTGTTCCCGCACCTTCAGTTCTGCTGGCTTAGAAGTTTTGGTTGTGGGCTGGAGAGATGGCTCAGCGGTTAAGAGCACTAACTGTTCTTCTTGAGGACCTGAGTTCAATTCCCAGCATCCACATAGCAGCTAACAACTGTCTGTAATTCCAAGATCTGACACCCTTACACAGTTATACAGGCAGGCAAAACACCAATTCACATAAAATAAAAATAAATATTAAAAAAAGAAGAAGTTTTGGTTGCAGAGGGGGTAGTGCTCATGCTAGAGAGTCAACACGTTTTAGAAGCTGAGATTCTCCTCTGGCCAGTTTGGTGCCCTTAAAACATCAAACTAAGAAATAACAGTGTTAAGAGAGGTGATTGATCCAGATTATCAAGGGGAAATTGGATTGCTCTTTCACATTGGAGGTAAGAATTATGTGTAGAGTGCAGGAGAGTCTTCAGGGTGTCTCTTAGTGCTATGATTAAAGGGATCATAATTCCTCCATCTTTCCCTGCTGTAGCCATCAAAGGTCTGACTGGGAGCTGACTCATGTACCCCAGTTCCCACTTATACCCCTTCCTATGGGAAAGTCTTTTAGAAAAGTACCCAACCCTGACCCAGGAACTTGAGGTTAAGATGCCCCAGCTAACGGCTGCCTTTTTGCTTCTGTTCAACTGCTTGCTTGTTCCACTTCTGTCTGCAATAGCCACCAGGATATGGTTCTTACCTTTAAAAGCTTCACTACTTTATGTAAATTATTTCCAGGCAAGTACTGGCCAGTTTAATAAAGACTCAGTTTCAGAGTCTGGTTTTGTCCAGTGGTCCTTGGAATCTTTGCCCCACAACACCATGCCCTGTGATTATAAATGCACAGAACAAGTGCAGAAACAAGGATTATGGTCTACATGAGTGTTTCTGTCTATTTGTTAACAATGTGTTTGTACAGATACTTGTGTTTTCTTTTGTTGTCTGTATCCTGAAATATAACATCAATTAAGAGAATACAAGTGGTTATTATATTAAAGTTTGAAATAATAAAAGAATGTCCTTCATCCAGGGATTCCCCTAGGAAGAGAAAATTGAGAAGATCTACTTAGCTAATTGGGAGCATAAGGGGTTGCAACCAAGAAGAGGTGGGAACAAATCACAAGAGATGATTGAGTGAGAGGAACAACAAGGAGAGAGAAGAAAAAAACAGATGGAAATCTTAATAGAGGAAGCCAATGTGGGATTGGAAAAACACCAGGTACTAAGGAAACCTCCAAGGACTCACAAGATGTCCCTGGCTAGGTCTCCAACCAATAGTGAAGGTGTTACCTAAACAGAACTTCCTCCATAATCAAATAAATAACTACCCTAAGTGTCATCACAGAACTTACATCCAACAATGAATAGAGGTAGAGGCAACGATACATGGCTGAGCACTGGGCTAAGTCCCTGGTGCAGCTGATGGCAGGGGAGGAGAGTCTATATGAGCAAGGGAATAGGGACTATAAAGAAAATTCTCATAGTGATGGCTGACTGGAGCTCTGGGGAGCTCACTAAATCAAGAACAGCCACCAGAGAACCATTAACAAAAGGAACTAGGCCCTCCAAGGATAGACAACTGTCCACTGACCTGTGAGTATGTGGAGCCTCAAGGGGAGGGATCAGACTGTGTTTCTGTGCATGGACTGGCACCTTAAAGTCCATTCCCTCCAGAGGAACACCTAACCCAGTCTTGACATTAGGATGAGGAAATCAAACTTGCCTGGAGTGGATGCTGAGCTGATCCACCTTGGGACCTCTTGCCCTTTCTGGGGAGGAGGGAGGCTGAAGGCTGACAGGGAGGGGTTGGGAAGGGAAAGGAAGTTGGAAGAAGGGGATACATGAATAAAAAAGACTTTATTCTATAAAAATTAATTAATTAATTTTAAAAAAGAATGTCCTTCTAGGGACATTACCACCTATTCTAAAATACATAGTGTGTCTGTGGTTATACATTGAATCTTACCTTACCTTACATCATGTTTGGCATAATTATGAACTGGTTATTGTTTTCAACTTAAGAGGCTGGCTACATGGTGAGGAATTTTTTTCTTAATTAAATCATTGGAAGTGGGAAAAGTCATCTTTAATCCAGATCTTTTGAGGTGGGTGGATCTACCTTTAATTTGGGCCACAACCTGGTGGCCACCTGTATAAAGAAAAAGGAAGCTCGCTCTCTTTGCCTGCTTGGGCTTACTCTCACTGGCAAGTTCATTCCAGTCTGGCATTAGAGTCGACGTCTTCAGGATTCCAATATTTACTGAAGACCAGCTGAGACATCCAGGACTGAACAACTACCAGATTCTTGGACCTTCCATTGGTTGGTAGATGGCCATTGTTAAACTAACTGGACTTCATTCTACTAAATCCCATGTGTGTGTGTGTGTGTGTGTGTGTGTGTGTGTGTGTGTGTGTGTGTGTGTGTGTATGTGTGTGTGTTCCTCCAAAGAACACTGACTAATCTACCATGATTCCAAAGTAAAAATCCTTACTGTATTCCATACTGTCTAAACATGCCCAAGTTTGTGACAGCCCCCCTACTAGAACAGCCAATAGAGTGTGGTGTACAGTAGAAGAATTCCAGCCTTGGCATTTGATGATTCTATCAGGGTCACAGAATATCCCATGATGGATCTGTGGTTATGATGGTATGTTTCTTCACTCCTATAGCATAATGCAGGTTTAGACATTGTTTTAGTTAGGGTTGCTATAGCTGTGAAAAAACATAAAGACTATGGCAACTCTTATAAAGGAAAACCATTTGATTGAGGGGGCTCACGTTTCAGAGGTTTGGTTCATTGTCATCATGATGAGGAACACGGTGACATGTAGGCAGGTCTGGTGCTAGAGAGTCCAGCATACTTGTCTCAGGAAGTCAACTGAAGACACTGGACAGTATCCTGAGCATAGGAAACCTCAAAGCCTGTTCCCATAGTGACACACTTCCTCCAACAAGGCCATACCCACTCCAACAAAGCCACACCTCCTGATAGTGCCACTCCCTATGAGTTTATGGGGGTCAATACGTTTAAACTACCACATTCCAATCCCTGGTCCTCCATAAGCTTATAACAACATCATAATGCAAAATGCATTTAGTCTAACTTCAAAAGTCCTCTATAATAGTCTTAACAATGTAAAAAAGTTCAAAGTCTCTTCTGAGATTCATGCAGTCTGTTAACTACAAACCCCTGCAAAATAAAAATAAAAACAACAGATCACATACTTCAAACATATATATGTATGTGCCATTTTATGTTGTATAATGTGTGTATAGTATATATATTACCATTTCAAAACATAGGGAAGTGGGCATAGTGAGTAATTGCTGGACCAAAGCAAGACTGAAAACCAGCTGAGCAAACTCCAAACTCTGCATCTTTGTGTCTGGTGTCGAAATGCTCTTTACATCTCCAACTCCATTCAGCTTTGTTGACTGTGAACATTTCTTTCTTCTGGGTAGTTCCACTCCCTGTTAGCAGTTCTTCTCAGGTACCCCACAACGCTGGCATCTTGGGTAAGGCAATCCAGGCTTCACCTTCACAGAGTCACACAATGGCCTCTCTACCAGGATTCCATTCAGGTATACCCCTGACACAAGCCTGGCCTCAGTGGCTTTCTATAGGCATGGAGACAAATTCCATAACCTGTTTCTTCTGTCCTTAAGTCTAAAGCCAGAACCACATGGCCAAAGCTGCCAAGTTCTGCTGCTTACTGGGGCTGGAACATGGATCCCTCATTCAATTACATCTTTTTTTTTAAAGATCTATTTATTATGTATACAGTATACAGAAGAAGGTACCAGATGTCATCATAGATGGTTGTGAGCCACCATGTGGTTGCTGGGAATTGATCTCAGGACCTCTGGAAGAACAGTCAGTGCTCTTAACCTCTGAGCCATCTCTCCAGCCCTTCGCATCTTTTCCAGCTTTCTGTCCTTCACTGCCTAAGCTTAGCTGAAACTGGATCTCTAGACCAGGCTAGTCTAAAACTCAGATCCACCAGCCTCTCCTGCCCAGTGCTAGGATTAAGGTTGTACCCCACCACACCCAACTCTAAACTTTCATTTAGTTTCTTTTTGCAAGTAGAAAATTTAGCTGGGTGGGTTCTTGCCCTGAGGTCACCACGCCTTTTATTCTATTTCTTAATCTGTTTATCTCCTTGAACACAAGAGTTAGTGCCATTCCACTTCCTGATGCTCTTCTTTTCCTCAAATATTTTTCCTTGATCAGCTTGCTTCCTGTCATTATAAATCTCCATCAGAGTTAATATTAATAACTACACAATAGTCCATACTAGGCTCTTTTGAGATTTCCTCTGCTAATATAATTAATCCAAAATTCTTCACCCTAGCCTGAGACAAGAGTAAAAAGCAGCCACTTCACCAAAACATCACAAAAATTACCTTTAGACAACATCCTAAAATTTTTTCTCTGAAACCTCTTGAATGAGCCCCTGTCAGTTCAAATAACCCTTAGCATCCCTCTGTTCCTTCCTCTACTAGTATGGCCCATTCAGGAATGTGTAAAGCATTCCACTGTTCTCATAACCCAAAGTATCAAAGTCCATATTCCTCCAAACAAAACCATGGTCAGGCCTATTCACAGCAATATCCTAGTCCCTGGTACCAACTTCTGCCTTAGGGTTTTTATTGCTGTGAAAAGACACCATGACCATAGCAACTCTTACAAAGGGATATATTTAATTGTGGAGGCTCACTTACAGTTTCAGAGACTTAGTTCATTATCACCATGGTGGGGAGCATGGCAGCAGGATGGCAGAATGGTGCTGGAGCTAAGGGTGCTACATTTTGCAGGCAACAGGAAGTCAACTGAGACTTCCTGTTCCAACAGGAGCCAAGTCCAGAAGAAAGTCCTGACCCTGATCATATGAAATGGAGTTCTCCATAAACTCCAGGGCTTTGAGACAATCCAGGACCCTCAGTGTTAATATAGACATGGTTTAAGTAAGTTCAGCACTGAATTGGAAGCATAGATATAGGCCCCACAGAAACAGTCGTAGAGATAGAGAGGGTGTACCCTTGGTTTTAAGGGTCAGAGGGGCTGGCCGTAATAAAGACTATAAAAACCAGGGCTGGAGAGATGGCTCAGTGGTTAAGAACACTGACTGTTCTTCCTGAGTTCTATTCCCAGCATCCACATGGCAGCTAACAACTGTCTGTAATTCCAAGATTTGACATCCTCACACAGCTATACATGCAGGCAAAACACAAATTCACATAAATAAAAATAAATATTTTAAAAAAAGACTATAAAAACCAGCTCTCATTATGGATGTTGACAGTGAGGAAAAAATTCCTCATGCATGTGACATCATCTTTATTGTGGAAATGCATCTTTCCTAGCCAGCCAGCAAATATCTACATAGTCAACTGAAGGTTTTAGCATGTCTATGAGAGTCAGCAGGATATCCTAGTGTGCCAGTCCTCTATTAGTTTACTGGCTAATGCATATTTGTTTTAAAATTTTAAAAATAAATTATTTTGTATCAAGAAAAATATTAAATTCTCAGAGATACAGGTATAAAGTCTACATAAGAAATCCATATTACATAAGAGCATTTAAGGAAATAGCTAGTAGGGGAATGAGTGTATTATATTAGCTTACTAAGAAATGTCTTCCTTGTTCTTTCTTTTTTTTTTTTTTTTAAACTTTATTTATTTGCCTTGGTGTTTGCCTGGAACTGGAACTACAGACAGTTGTTAGCTGCCATGTGGGTGCTGGGAATCGAACCTGGGTCCTCTGGAAGAGCAGAGGGTGCTCTTAACCGCTGAGCATCTGTCCAGCCTCGTCTTCCTTGTTCTTTTGATTTCTTTTAGTTTGAGTTGGGTTTAGGTTGTTTTTGAGGCAGAGGCCCATGTATTCAGGCAAGCTTCAAGCTCAGTATGTAGCTGGGGATGACTTTAAACTGTTCCTCCTGCCTCTTCCTCCACCAAAAGGGAGACACCACACCCTGCTACTGAGTAATTACTTAATATGGGGCTTTCAAACTTTCTCACAGAAATTACCAGGGGACTAAACCTGCATAGGAGATGACCAAAAAGTGTGGTAGGTCAGAAAGATTCTTTATGGGTTGTTTATTTCAAGGTCAAATGTTGACTTCACAAAGACCAAGTGGGAGTAATTGTCTTAGCAAGCTACATTAATAAACATTCTAACTCTATGGCCTAGGAAGGACAGCATTAAAAAAGATCGCTCCTCACCCTGAAAACAAAGCATTCCATTACTTTTTTAAAAAAGAAAACCAAAACTTTATTTATTTATTTGCCATGGTGTTTGCCTGGAACTGGAAATATAGACAGTTGTGAGCTGCCATATGGGTGCTGGGAATCGAACCCCAGTCCTCTGGAAGAACAGTCAGTACTCTTAACCTCTGAGCCATCTCTTCAGCCTCCCCCACCCATACTTTTTTAAAAGTATGACCTTGTATTGAAGTACCCAAACCAAGTACACATAGAGACATTTGCTTGCAAGCCAGGTATACACAAAGACATTTGGATGCTGTGGCTTGGTTCACTCAGTTTCTAGAAAGAGGTCTAACATCAGCATAGAACAAAAAAGAGCATATTGCATCCATGATTGGTAACTAGATCCCAAACAAACTGAAAATGAGAGTGGCAAGTTAGCCCTTATGTGGCTTATATTCCACAGTTCTCCTTGTTCAGATCCAAGAAATGCCTGTGCTTCACAGTTCAGATAGACCTCTCCAGTCATTTCTGCCATTGCTCCGATGCCCATGCTATTCCCAGAGAATGATGGGATACCAACCAACCCATGTTCTTTCTCTGATACCTTCCTTTGAAGGCATATGATTAGTCTAGAGTATTATTTCATATCTTTGTTACTTTTATCTACATACACATATCTACATGGATATATACACACATATAAGAGACTTTTTGATAGGTTTGTAGGACAAATGCATTACCTCAGCCATGTAGATTTAGAGATCAACCAAAGTTGATCCTTGTCAGTGCTTTAAAATTCGACAGAGGTCTTGGGATATGGCTCAGTGGTAGAGCACTTGCCCAACATGTCTAGTCTCCGAGTCTAGTCTCCAGCATCACACACACACACACACACACACACACACACACACAGAGAGAGAGAGAGAGAGAGAGAGAGAGAGAGAGAGAGAGAGAGAGAGAGAGAGAGAAAGAATAGAGTAGATTGAGAAGACTCAAAACTATCTTTAATCCAGAAGACAGTGAACAGTGAATGCTGGGAGAGAGAAACAGCTTTCATAGTACAGGGATCTAAGGGAGAAAAACCTACGACATAAGGACAGGAGTGAAGTTGGTTCACAGGGTGGCTGGCCCTGCCTTGTAAAGGACAGGCAAGGTTAGCATCTGCTGCCAGAAGTTGCCTTCATCCTAATGCGGGTACACATAAACTAATATTCAGACATAACAGAAAAGCATGCTACAAAATGACCAAGGATCTGAAAACAGACAAGGGCAACTAGCTTGTTCTGGCTCATGAGTCTGTCTTAACAAGGGTCCACATATAGTGATTATCTTCTTGCTATCAGTGTCCTTAGCTGACACAAGGTTTCAAATGGCAAGTTAAATCATGTGTGTGCTGTGTCTTACAGAGTGAAAATATATGCACTACTCTGATCATCTTATGTAATCCTCATCACCCTACACCTATAAGTGTGATAGATAAATTATCACCTTCCCCCATCTCTCAGATAGGGTCTCACTGTGAAACCCTGATTGACCTGGAACTCAGTGTATAGATAAATCATTTGGTCCTTGAACTTATAGGAGATGCACCTGCCTCTGGCTCTCAAGTGCTGGCATTAAAGCTATGTGCTACCACACCCAGAAAGTTCATATCCTCATAATATCTTATAGTGGAGCTCACATTCAAGGTGAGTTTTCCTGGAGGAACATTTAAGCATAGTGCCCATGGGCCAAGGGATAGTTCACTCATGCCAAAGTACAGACCTGAGAAAGGATGTGGAGGTCAAGAAGTTTGCAGAGCTTCTTGTTTTGGGAGCTTCTGTCACACACTGTTACAGACTGGATGGATTGAAACAGCATCCATTTATTGTGTTCCAGTCCTCGAAGGCAGAAATATGAAACAGGTCTCACTACATTACAAATCAAGACACTGGCAGGGCTGGGCTCCCTTATTGAAGCTGAAGACCAGTGTAGCCATTCTTTTCCAGCAGCAAGCTGCTCCCACGCTGCCTTGTAGCAGCCTTTTGTCTGCTAAGCCAAGAATGGTCAAAGCAGCTTTATTTCATTGCACCACATCTTCTGCTTCCCATTTAAGATCACTGTAATTACATTGGGTCTGCCTGATGGTATTGAAATACTCTATCCAGCCCACACCCAGCAGCCCCAGTGCCCATTTATTCATTTATGACAAGATGTCCCAATGTAGCTCTGGCTGTCCTGGAACTCCCTCTGTAGACCAGGATGGCCTCAAACTCACAGAGATCCTCCTGCCCCTGCCTCTTGAGTGCTGAGATTAAAGGCGTGCACCATCACACCTGGCTCTCACCTGCTATTTTTATCCCCTTTGCTATGAAATCTTTACTCTCAGGTTCTAAGTCTCAAAACAGATTTGGGTCTGAAGAGATGGCTCAGTGTTTAAGAGTACCTGCTGCTATTCCAGAGGACCTGGGTTTAGTTCCCATCAGCCCCACAGTGCCTCAAAACTGTCTGTAACTTCAGTTTCAGAAGGTCCAGTGATTTCTTTGGACCTTCATATATACTTGCACACATGTAGTACACAGACATACATGTGAGAAAAACACCCAAATACACAACACATGTGGAGGGAGGGAGGCATGGAGAGAAAGACATCTTTAAAACCATTATTCAGCCAACCAGGGGTTGAAATGAAATTTTAAATGGTGCTGAATGTCAGAATTGTTACTCATTCATTTTTGATGCTGTGCACTGAGCCCAGCTTCTCACAAGTGGTCAGTCATCACTGCCACTGAATCCCACACAAGACCCCAAGCTTTCTATCAACAGACACAACTGTGACTTTGCTAACTAAAGATGGTTTCATTAAAACAAACAAACAAAAAAACAACTCTTGAACTCAAATAGCAGGAATTCTAATCCATCAGGGGAGTAACTGACTGCATACTGTAACCAGACTTCTTAGACTTGAAGCCTGGGTCTTGACAGTCCTAACAAGCTGGCTCCACCACTGTCCTCAATCGGCCAATTAAAGATGAATCAACAGTCAACAGCAGAGAAAAGAGATGTATTCAATGTAGTTGTGTTAGGAGGAGAAACAAATAAAGAAGTCTAGTGACGTTTTCTCAAACCCAAGGTTACCTTTGAGGCACTGACCTAGGATTTAAGTTTATTCTTATTATTTGTGGAGGGGCACCCAACTGTGGAAGTCAGAGCATAACCTTCAGGAGTAGGTGGTTTCCAGGGGAACTCATGACAGGTGTTCTGCCCTCAGAATCCTCTTAAAGACTGGGTTGAAATAGAGGGCAAGCAGGAATGGAGAGATGGCTCAGTGGTTAAGAGCACTGGCTGTTCTTCCAGAGGTTCTGAGTTCAATTCCCAGCAACTACATGGTGGCTCACAACCATCTATAATAAGATCTGATGCTCTCTTCTGGTATACAGAAATACATGCCGAGCACTCATACACAAAATATAAATTCTAGAAAAACAGAGGGTAACAGACCTGAATAAGTGGTCAAGGTGTGGGCCAGCCCACCACGGTCTCTCCTAGCAGGTGCTCTGACAGGTTGTCAGCTGTGTGAAATGTCTTCTTGGAGGACAAATTCCTCCTCTGGCTGGACCAGGTCTCACTGAGCCTTTTCCTAGAATGTTGCCTGACATTTCCTTGAGTAGGCTTAAACAGATGTCTGCTTACCCCTACCAGAGAACAGACCGCAAAAATGAGGATTCCATCAAAGTGCAACATGGCGAACCAGTGAGTTTTGTATGATTACAGTGGTAGATTGACTGAGAATGACTCCAGAGCCCATATATTTGCATGTTTAGTTGATGAACTATTTGGAATGATTAGGAGGAATGGCCTTGCTGGAAGAGGTGCATTGCTAGCAATGGGCTTTAAGGTTTCAAATGCCCACTCCCAGTGTTTCTGTCTGCTGCCTAAGGATCTAAAACTCTCATACCTAGCTGTGTTTTCATGCTCCTTGCTGTGATGATAAAAGCTAAGCCTCTGGAACTATGACCATGCCCCCAGTTGAATGCTTTCCTTTATAAGAGTTGCTTTGGTCATGGTATTTCTTCACAGCAATAAAGCACTAAGATGCTTACAGATGTGGCCTTGTTGGAAGTGGCCTTTGAGGTCTCAAATGTGCTCAAGCCATGCCCAGTGCGACGGTCTCTTTCCTCCTGCCAGTGCATCAAGATGTATAACTTACAGCTCCTTCTCCAGCACCGCATCTGCCTCTACACCATATGTCCCACCATGATGATTACAGACGGGCTTTTTTTTTTTTTTTTTCAGGCCACCAGCTCACAAAAACATAACACAGAGACTTATTACTAATTATGAAAGCTCAACCTTAGTTTAGGACTGTTTCTAATGAGTTCTTAAAATTTAGATTAACTCATATTTTTTAATCTATATTCATTCACACACTTGTTACTTCATCTCCACTATGCCCATCCTGGTTATTCTGTGTCTGGCTGGCAGCTCTGCCTTTCTATTTCTCCTGAAGCCTGTCTATCTCCAGAAGCCCCACCTAACCTCTTCCAGACTAGCTATTGGCCCCTCAGCTCTCTATTAAGCCAATCACAGTGACACATCTTCACACAGTGTAAAGGAATATTTCACGATAGCTGATTATGAACCTCTGAAACTATAAGCTATCCTTAATTAAATATTTTCTTTTATAAGAGTTGCCACCGTCATGTGAAGAGACACCATGTCTCTTCACAGCAATAGAAATCCTAACTAAAACACTTACTATTAGAAAAATTGGGAACCAGTGCCTGGAATACAAGGTCCTTGGCTATTACTGTGGACCTCTCAGTGTTCTCCTGTATACACTATTGTCTACTGGTGACAGATCTGTGCAATTGGAGATGGGAAATATTTTTTAAAAGGATTAGTAAACATATTTCATCTTCTAACTTGTTCATGGTTTTTGATCAATAATTCATTCCATAGCATCTGTCTCCTAGAGGCTAACTTGCCTGTTGTTTTTATGGATGACAAATCAGGATGTCTGGAAAACAAAATACTGCCTCTTTGAAGCACACATCATATCAGATGAAATTCCCTCGATTTATAATGTGTAGATAAGAAAAGCAAAAGCCTAAGTGCTATGGAACAGAAGAAACACCCAAGGTTGCTTCAGACACAAACAAGAGGTCAGAAAATCCACCTTAGTGCTGGCACAGGTCTTCAAAGGGTCTTCATTTATTTGATCACCAACTATCATTAAAATGTATTGGGAATTACTGGAGCATGCCTCTGCACAGCTGTTTATTACTCTAAAGATAGACAGATACCTCTTTTCTTGTCTACATATGTTTGTGTGGAATACAGTTTTCTCTAATTTCTTTGTTTACAGGGCAGTTACAGGGACAGAAGAATCTAGGCAGAGAAGATGATCAGTTAGACCTGTGCTGTAATGTCCAATACAAATAAAATCTAATCACCTATTATGTAGCCGACATTGTGCAGTACAGCAAACTGACTAACACCTCTAAGCGTACACTACAATCAGTCTTAACTTGGATAGGGAAACTGAGCACCAAGAGATTGATGTCCTTGAAGCTCAGGGTGTTGATGAGTCAAAAAAAAAAAAAAAAAAAAAAACGGCTCAGGCCCTGGGCCGCCATCTTCTTTCTTATCTATTTATTTATGATGTATACAGTGTTCTCCCTGCATGCCAGGACACCAGATCTCATTCTAGACAGTTCTGAGCCACCACGTGGTTGAAGAGCAGACAGTGCTCTTAACCTCTGAGCCATCTCACCAGCTCCTATTCTTTGTTCCTTCTTTTTAGATAGGATCCCATATAGTCCAAGGCTGCCCTCAAACTAGCCCGGAGTTTGTGATCATCTTGCTTTCACTTTCCAGTGCTGGGATTGTGAAGAGAGTAAACTTAGTTCAAGAAACCCCATTTTGTACAAAAATAAAGTTTAGTTTCACATTCCTGGCAGGGGCTTGCCTAGTTCCAAGAAAGAATGAGCTAAGCGCTACCTAAGGACACCTGGATGATCCATCCCTAAGGCAGTAAAAACCTGTCAGCCACACCACCCGGGTGGGGTCCAGGAATGTTAAACTGTAAAAAGTTCCTAAGCATGAGTTCATCAAGCACACATCTGCACCCTTGACCCCAAGTAACTCTGCCTCGTGGTCTTTGGTCTTTGCCTACAAAAAGCTTGTGTAACTTGGGGTGCTCATCTCTTTCCCACACCACACCCATGCTATGCTTTGTGGAGAACAAGCTCCCTGCTGGCTTGTATCGAGCCGACAATAAACCTCGCTGTTGCATTTCAGACTTCTCTGTGTCTGGTGATCTTTCTGGGTAATTGAGATTCAGGTATTACAGTTGCAGACCCACTTTCTGGGGGCCAGTTTAGCAAGCACCCTACCAACTGAGCTGTGTCCTCCTCAGTCCATCTGTGAAAGCATAATTCAGTCCCAAGCATTACCTTTTTGAAGCTCATAATCTTTTGCTTCCCCACCCAGGTCCACATTAGAATTCCTTGGAGATTTATTTTCTTACATTATGCCATTATCTACAACTCACTCAAATTAACTTCAGAACACAACATTATTAATGATGGCAAATACATTGAGCTTATTGTTAGCCTTGGTCACACCAGTTTGTAAAGGTCCTGCAGTTTGGTTGCACCACAACAGTTCCAAGAACTGAAGCATCTGGGCTCCATCATGTAGATATCTCATGCCCATCCTATCTATCTGCCCCCCCCCCCAAGCTGCTTGCTTCCAATTTCCTTCTTTCCTTTCTCTTTTCTTTTCTTCCTTCCTTCCTTTTGTTCTTTTTATGATACAGGGTCTTGTTATGCAACTCTGATTGGTATAGAACTCACCATGTAGACCAGGCTGCTCTTGAACTCACAGAGAGGCACCTGCCTCTGCCTGTCTATAGCACATCCAGCTATTCTTTTTTTTTTTTTTTTTTTAAACTTATTTATTTATTTAATTATTTGCCTGGAACTGGAACTACAGACAGTTGTTAGCTGCCATGTGGGTGCTGGGAATTGAACCCGGGTCCTCTGGAAGAGCAGCCGGTGCTCTTAACCGCTGAGCCATCTCTCCAGCCCCCAGCTATTCTTTAATCTACTACACACCCTTCTTCCCTAGTTAGCCCTACCAACAGCTGACTACAAGCCAAAACAGCAACAAAAATTCAACCCTCTCTTTCTCCCCCTTAACTACCCCGTCCTATAGCAGGCAATGGCTCTGGTTCTTACATTAAAGTTTTCTTCCACAGGGTTTGTCCAGAACAAAGCCTGTGTTCTCCTCCTCCGGTCACTCTCCCCTCCATCCTGTCTCCTCACCAACTTTACACTTAGCACATACCAAGAACTTCACAAACACACACAGTTTCATTAAACCCCCGAGAAGAGCTGCTGGATAGATGAAGGAACCATTAAAGGTACCGACTTCCAAATGAGTACAGTGAGACTCAGAAATGTTAAAGGTCTAGCTGGAAGTCACTCAGCCAGTTGTTGGTACAACCAGCACTCTGGTCCCAGTCGAGCTGGCTTCAGCATCTTCATTCTGAAAACAGTATCCAAATGACCAGACAAGTCGAGGACCACAAGACTGACATCTGCCGCTGGAATCCCTGGAGGATGCTGGAGGATGGGCCTTCCCATTCCTGTTCAATGCCAAGCAGCATTCACCTTTCCCAGTGTGCACTGAGGATCCTGTTTGGGGGATTCCAGCTAGTAAGTGAGTAGATATTGCTTGAATTCTATTTTGTATATAATAAAATCCCAGAGCCAGACGTTAGGGAAAAGCTAAAATGTCAGAACACAGAGAAACAAACCACAGCCACTTCTCACCAGCCAACCCCTCAGCCTTGTCTCCACACATCCTTTGATTCCACATACTTCTCCATCCTCAGCTGAAAAGGGAAGATGAACTCCTCCCTCCTCTGTCTCTGCCCAGCTATCCCATTTCCTGGTTCAACTTTCATAGAGCTAAGACTAAAGGTGTGCACCACCACTGCCTGGCTCTGTTTGGCCTTGAACTCACAGAGATCTAGACAGATCTCTGCCTTCCAAGTGATGGGATTAAAGGCATCACTCCCTGACCTTCCTGGCTTGGCTCTGTGGGTGGCTCTGTCCTCTGACATTCCAGACTATTTTTTTTTTATTAAGTATACAATATATTACCACGAGTAGGTGATAGGATATTGTCCTGTACAACTTCTGAAAGAATGCATCTAGACCATGATCCTCCCTGAAGCCAAACTTTGCAAAAGAGGTGTCTAGACTCTTTTGGGAGAAGTGTGCAATAACTCTCACAAAATATTCTTGCTAGAAAAATCCAGTGTCTTCACATTTCTAGAATCAAATGCCCTTCTCAGATGAAACAAGAGACTGTAAAACATTAGAGATGGGATTGTTATAAATCCAGATCAGGAACTCAATCAACTGAAGACTTTATTTTGTCATATTTCTGGGGTTGTAGATAAGGATGGTGACAGCAAAGAATGAGACCTCAGAAAATTTTTATAAATTAATTGCACCCTATAAGACAGGAAAATGTGGATATATATTACATATATAATAAAACCTGAATATTGGGGAGAAAGCACACAGTCAAATCCTAGGCAGACAGCTCAGGAAATCCTTTATCCTTGAATACAAGGATAAACAGCTGAGGGTCAGTCACACACACCTTTAATCCAAGCACAGAGAAAGCCAGGAGTGGTGACCAACACCCTTTATCCCACAACTCCAGAGACAGAACTTCTGTTTCTGTGAGTTCAAGGCTACACACCTTTAATCCTAACCTGGATGGGACAGGGTATATAAGGGCTGTGGAAACCCAGAGAAACAGAAGCCACTGGCAGAAGCTACCAGCAGAATTTACCAGGAATGAGGTTGAGGAAGTTGCAAGACAGTTGGATGGGAATTGACTGTGGTGCTTCCTCTTCGTGATATTTCAGCCTTTCCCTGATATTTGGCTCAGAGTCTTCTTTTCTTACAACCCATATTTGTACTGCTACAGGAAAAATCTTTGCTGACCACACACCAGGCATGGTATTACTATCAAAAATATATGAATAACTTCAAAGGTTAAATACAAAGCCCATACCCAATTAAGTGGGTAATAAAAAGTTCTTGAGTGAGGAATAAAGCTGGACAATAATACTTAGGAAAGTGTTCAGTACCTCTAGCAATAAGGGAAATGTGAATTAAAACTTTTCAGATTCCATCTCATCCCAGTCAGAATGACTGTCATTTGGGAAAGAAATAACAGAAACTGGTAAAGATGTAGGAAATAGGAGCCCTACTCCTTGGGGATGTAAACTTATCTGGCCATCATGGACATCAGGAGGGGTTCCTAAAAACACTAAAATAGGACTTCTGTATGGCCCAGCCATACAACACTGGGGTGTATCTGGAGAACTCCTAAAGCCACAGACATACTTGTACACTTGCATCTACTGCTGCATTATTCACAATAGCCAGGAGACAGAACCAGCTTACAAGTTCACTGATGGATGGATAAAGAAAATGTGGTCCATAGACACAATGGAACTGTGTTTAGCCATAGAGAAAAATGAAATTATAACATTTGCAGAAAAATGAATGGAACTGGAACTATTTAATTCATCAAAATAAGCGAGACGCAGAAAGACTAAGATTGTAGAAACTACAAGGTCCATATGCTAACAGAGAGCACTAGACAATCCAGAATTGTTAGATTCACAGGCTTTTTCTTCGATGGGAGAAAATGACACCTGCTCACCTGGAAGGCTGGAGTGGATGTTGTTCAATAACATGGTGATCTTTTGCTATTCTGTGGAGCCAACTGTTTCCTGAATCCTCTTTATATTGGGCATTGTCTCTCTGTCAAAGGAACCCACCCTTATGAAAGAGGCCCCACATAATTTGGAAAAGAGTTTGCTATTGTGCTATTGCAAAGCCTTCCTCCCCATACACTATCCTGAGCATTGTTTCTGTCAATAGGACTCACCCTCATGTGTATAACAAGCCCTTCCTCCCCAGGCCCTTGTCCTGAGCATTGTTTTTGTCAATAGAGACCGTTCTTGTGGATGAGGGCATAGGTACTTTGCAAAGACATACTTTGCAAAAGAGTTTTGATGTAGTATTGTGATAACTGTCACAAAGGAACCTTTTCCGACAGTTGTTTTGTGTTTAAATGTGTCAAAAACATGCCCCTTGAGGTCAGACTCCAGGAGTTTGGAGCAGTCTGGCTAACAAAGCTGTGCTGAGCAGAGGTTTCTGACCTGGTGCAGTTTTTTTGCTGCTGCCTACGGTAGAACTCAGAGGGGACCCCCTCAAAAGACTATGCTCTCTCTCATACACAGAACTTAATGTGTGTATGTGTGTGTGTGTCTGTAGGAGTGTGGCTGTATCTGTGTGTGTCTGTAGGAGTGTGTCTGTGTGTGTGTATGTAGGAGTGTGTCTGTAGGTGTGTGTTTGTCTGTGTGTCTGTATCTGTGTGTGTCTGTATCTGTGTGTATGTGTCTGTGTGTGTCTGCAGGAGTGTGTCTGTGTGTGTGTGTATGTAGGAGTGTGTCTGTAGAAGTGTATGTGTGTGTCTGCAGGAGTGTGTTTGTGTGTCTGTATCTGTGTGTGTCTGCAGGAGTGTGTCTCTGTGTGTCTGTATATGTGTGTGTATGTAGGAGTGTGTCTATGTGTGTGTCTGTATCTGTATGTGTCTGCAGGAGTGTGTCTATGTGTGTGTGTGTATGTAGGAGTGTGTCTGTAGAAGTGTGTGTCTGTGTGTCTGTGTGTGTCTGTAGGAGTGTGTCTGTAGGAGTGTGTGTGTGTGTGTATGTAGGAGTGTGTCTGTACAAGTGTGTGTGTGTCTGTGTCTGTATCTGTGTGTGTCTGTAGGAGTGTGTCTGTAGGAGTGTGTGTGTGTATGTAGGAGTGTGTCTGTGTGTCTGTGTCTGTATCTGTGTGTGTCTGTAGGAGTGTGTCTGTGTGTGTGTGTGTGTGTGTGTCTATGTGTGATGAAGCTAGGAAACAGACTTGAACGGGAAGAAAGACTGGGCATAAGGAAGACTGGAAAGAGAAACAGAATCATGTGACATGAAATCAGAAGCAGGGACCAGCAAGAGAATCTGGAGATCAGAGAGGAGTAATGGGGGTGGCAGATAAACTAAAACAAAGTGCAGTGACATACATGCATGAAAATCTCTTAATATTCTATGTTAACTTAAAAATTTAAAAATACCTGTGTAGATACGCATATATGCAATAAGATGTATATATGCATCTTATTGAGACTTACTGATCAAATATCTTAAAAAAACAAAATCTGGATAAATTTGAATACTGATTGGGTACTTGATGTTATTGATATAATTTTTAATTTACTCTTGGTCTGGTTAATTATGGTTATATCAACTGAGTGGGTACTCATGGCCTACATGTCAGTAGTCCCAGCACTCAGAGGGTAAAGTGAGGATTGTGAATTCCAGGCTGTCTTTGGTTCTGTAATGAGATTATGCCACAAAACAAATTAAAAACCAACCCAGGACATTTTACATTAGAGACAAGCATTCTACCATTGAATATATATCATCCGTAGAGATGATACACATTCAGAGCAGACCTGATTTGACTCCTGTATCTATTCAGAATTCCCATCATTTAAATTGATATCACAGTTCTCAACATCATATTATAAAACATCTAGCATATGGTGGGTTAGTCATAAGAAATATGATAATAACAGGTCATGTGACATTATCAAGACCCAAGTGATACTTACCCAAGTGAGTGGAATTCAGAAGCAATGAATGAATTCATACAAGCATTTGGGAAGGTAAGCTTTCTGCTCATCCCAGTTCCCTTCACCCTCAATTGTTTACTTACATCTCTCCTCAAGATGTAGTAGGCATGGGGAAAAGTAGACTCACATACATGTTTTCTCTTCTGTGCCCTCAAAAAGATCTCTGGGTCCCTGTGTTTATTTTCACATTCAGTCACTCAACAAACATTACTGAATACCAAGTTTGCATTGAGGAAATGAAAGTTCAGCGCCCCTTCCCCGCATCTGCGGGGACCACACGTGTTTTTTGGTTCCTTCATCTTTTTAGAATCTCCTCATTTCTCTTCCTTTTGAAGACTAATGGCTCCCAGGATCCTCAGCAACTTGAGGAAGCATTCTAGCCTTGTGAACTATAACAGTTGGAACGTGTTGGAGCCAAGTTGTGGTACTACCACTTAGTAGTTGTACAACTTTGAACCAGTTGAGTGACTTGTGGTGGTCTGAATGAAAATGGCCCCTATAGCTCATAGGGAGTGGCACTATTAGGGGGTGTGGCCTTGGTGGAGTGGGCGTGGCCTTGTTGAAGGAAGTCTGTCATTGGGGGTGGGCTTTGAGGTTTCAGATGCTCAAGTCAGGCCCAGTGTCACTCTCTCTTCCTGCTGCCTTCAGATCCTGATGTAGAACTCCCAGCTACCTCTCCAGCATCGTAACTGCCTGCATGCTACCATACTTCCGACCATGATGATAATGGACTAAACCTCTGAACTGTAAGCCAGTCCCAATTAAATGATTTTCTTTATGAGAGTTGCTGTGGTTATGGTTTCTCTTCACAACAATCAAAACCCTAGGACAAGCCTCTGGGAGCCTCTGCAGTGGGAGATAGGAGACAGGTGTCACCAATGTCACTCACAGCTGAGCAAATCACCTGGCTAGCTGTTAAGCACTTAATCAATAAGTAGTTATCATAGCATTCACAACAGCCACCACCCCCAACTCTCAGGCATAGCCATATCTGGCTTTCTCAGGTGTCCTTTCTCCGTTCAGCTTAAAGCCATGGCCACACCACACACATCTACTCAGAAGAACTACTCAGGAGCTTCTCTTCATAGTTACTGCCAGGGAAGACAGATGCCCTTTCAGAAATGTTCTCAGCATCAGATGTATCTTCTGGGCACTCCTGGGTGATGTTCCTTGCCCACACTCGAAGTATGAAATGCTGATGATGAGAACATGCACAGGACTGCAGGCCTGTGGACCTCAGATAGCAAAGCCTCTTGCTGTGCTAAGCTATCATATGGCCCTTTGTGGTCACGTGCAGAACAATGATTGCTTATAACACACAGAGCTTTAGAGCTGAGCCAGGTGGCACAGACCTGTTATCCTGGTTACCATAGAGACCGAAACAGAAGGGTAACGAGTTCAAGGGCATCCCAGGCAACTCAGTGAAACTTTATCTCCAGATTAAAAGTTTAAACAGAGTTAGTTGATATAGCCCAGAATGCATTAGGCCTTGGGTTCAATGGCCAACACCACTCAAAAGAAAAATGAAAAACCAAAATCAAAACCAAACACCAAAACAACTCTGGCTTTCAAGATTGTGTTTTCAGTCATTTCTTTAACTCCCATACAAACTTGCAGAACTATTTTTACTGAAAACCTTGAGGTGAGAAATTTGAGCCTGGGAGTTAGGTGATTCACCCAATGTAGACTGGTTGTTAGTAGGAGTAAAAGGTATCTTTCTATTCTTTCTGGAGTCCCTTTTCCAAGAGAACTAATTCCCTGTCCCTTTATCAAATGACAAGGTGTTGCCTGCTCAGAGATAAGCATTGGAGCAGTGATTCTCAACGTGTGTGTGTGTGTGTGTGTGTGTGTGTGTGTGTGTGTGTGTGTGTGTGGTAAAGAACCCTTTCACAGGGGTTGCAAATCAGATACTTACATTATGGTTCATAACAGTAGCCAAACTACAGTTATGAAGAAGCGATGAAATAATTTTATGGTCGGATCTCCACAACATGAGGACTATATTGAAGGGCCACGGCATTAGAACCGTTGAGAACCACTGATTTAGAGGGAGAAGTAAGTACAATTAGATGACAAGTAAAATTAGATGACAAAAAGATTCAAGAGAAAGGTATCAAAATCAGAGTTCATGAAGAAAGAGGAAACCAGCATTTTCGAATGAACGCTCTTTGTTTCTACAAGACTGGGTCTCTTGTCTACCCCAGAATTGTGATGCTTTGGAAGAGTCTCGCAACATGATTCATGAGCTGGAGAGATGTCCAAGAGGTTAAGAGTGCTGATCGCTCTTCCAGACGTCCCAGGGTCCCAGTAACCATATCACTGCTTATCAATCCAGTTCCGGGAGGTCTGATGTCCTCCTCTGCTCTCCACTTGCACACACGTGGTACACAGACATATATTCAGGCAAAACAATCATATACATCAAATAATGTTTTAAAATTAGACATTTAGAGCCTACATGGGTCTGTGTAGGATTCAGGCATTAGTTGGGAAAGCTTAGAGGCATATCTCTGGGGTACCAGAATCTGGAATAAGGCATGACCAGACCCCGTTGAGACCTGGGGCACACTGACCTCTCTTCATGTTTGTTCCTGCATTCTCAGGGAGTGGGGAACGGATCAGCAGCCTGATGTGGGACAGCTCCCCTCTCCAAGAGTTGTCTTAAGGTTCAATCTGTATCGTGAGTGTTGGATGTGAGGGCGATCTGGCTGCGACATCTGTCACCCCATTGATCGCCAGAGTTGATTCAACTGATCTGGCTGTCTAGGCCGGTGTCCCCTTCCTCCCTCACTGTTCCATGTGGGTCCCTCCCGAAGCTGAGCCCTTGGTCAAAGAGGACGACCTTCCCCAAATAGAGGAGGACCAGTCCCCTGCTAGAACCTCCAAACAAGCTCTCTGTATGGTGAGTGCTTATATACCCCTCAATAAATATTAATCTTTTATATGATATGTTGCAAGTGAATATTTCTGCAATAGGTCTGTACTAGGTCCTCTGCATACATGTTGCATACTGTTGTTGGCTTGGTGTTTTGGGGGGACTTCTGACAGTGGAAGTGGGGTGTCCCTGACTCCTATGCTTGTTCTTGGGACCCTTTCCCTCCTACTGGCTTGTCTCATCCAGCCTTGATGTGAGGATTTGTACCTGTTCTTATTCTACCTTGTCATTCCCTTGACCGATGTCCCCAGGGGGCCTGCCCTTTCCAGTGGGAAGGCAGAGGGGGAAAGGGAAGTGGGGGAACTGGGAGGGGTCGCAGGAAGGTAAACTGTGATTGGTTGGGATGTATTACATGAGAAAAGAATAAATAAAAATGTAAAAATCTCATCCATCCAGTCATTCTCCATCGGTTCACCATTGACTGCCCCTCTGCTGGGCTGCGTAGGATGTGGCTGGAAGGAAACATACATAGTGGACATTACCTGTCACTGAATTTTTTTCTAGAAATACCTAGAATTTCAGGACACTTATGCAGTACTGTGGGGGAATTATTAGCAACCTTATTTGACCACCAAATCTGCTGTAGAACATTTCCGGACCTGTTTGGGTCAGAAGTTTGGATCTTGCCCGCATCAGCTTTTACCCCCCAAAGAAATGAATTAGCCACTTATATTAATTTCATACTGTTTGGCCTATGTCTCAAGCACATTACTAGCTAGCTCTTTCATCTTAATTCAACTCATTTCTAGTATTCTATCTGCCACATGGCCCAGCCCGTGGCTCACCTGAATTCCTTACTTGGCTCTTCTTCGGGGGTCAGATGGAGACTAACTCCACCCTCCTTCTTCCTGTCTCTCCTCTGATCCTCCACCCACTTCTATGGTGCTCCACATAGGCCAAAACAGTTACTTTATTGTATACTATATACTGTATACTGTACAGCATACAGAGAACATTTCCACCACACAAATCCATCAAGCTGGAGGCTAACACAAGCCCTCCTCCAAAATGGAGTCCAAACTATTCCTTGGCTAGCTGCCTATTATTCCAGAATCCTCCTCCCCCCTAGGGGGGAATTCCAACAGAGCCATGAAAAGATGTGCTCTCAGGTTTTCTTGTCTGACTTCATTCCAGGAGACAAGACTTTGTCCCCAGATTCTCAGCACCTGATAAAAGTGTAGAAAGCCCGAAGCAAGAGCATGGTGGTGTCCAGAAGACAGAAAGTCACTGTAGGCACAGCTTTAGAAATGTATGTTGAAACAGGCTGTGACTAAGACCACGCTTGCTCTCCTTGGCAGAACCCCCTCCAGGTTGTGTATATCCTGATGGTCTGGCTGCTTTGGGGACACTTGGACCACATGGATGATTAGGGGGTGTGGCCTTGCTGGAGAAGGCGTGTCACTAGGGGTGGTCTTTGGCGGTTCGAAAGACTCATGCCATTCCCAGGGTTCCCTCTCTGCCTTCAACTTGGGGCTCAAGCTGTGAGCTCTTGACTGCTGTCTCAGCCACCTGTTACCATACCTTCACCCCACTACCTTAGACTCTACCCTGGAACCATATGCCCAATCAAATTCTTTCTCTTATACATTGCCTTGGTCATGGTGTTTTGCTACAGCAATAGAAAATTAACTAAGATAGGCACCTCAAAGATTAGCAACTACTAAGCTACCACCCAGCCTCAGGGTCTAAGAGACAGGGAACTGCTATTTCCTCACCCCAGACTGGCATCTGAAGGAACCTATTTAAGTGAGAACTGGCTTGTATCACAAAGGAGTTATGGCTGATGGGCAAAGGAACAGTCAGGAAATACCCTGGCTAACAGCGGCTAGTGTGGTAGTCAAAAGCCTCACTGTCACATTCTGCAAGCAGACAGAAGAGAGATGGAGTAGATCAGAGCACAAAGGGCCTGTGGCCAAGGACAGCCCTTCATGAGGGTGGGTAGTGGATTCTCATAGTGGTGTGCTGTTCCTATGACATGTCTCATCCCTGGCATTTCTTTCTTTTTTTAAAAAATATTTATTTTTATTTTATGTGAATTGCTGTTTTGCGTGCTTACATAACTGTGTAAGGGTGTCAGATCTTGGAATTACAGACAGTTGTTAGCTGCCATGTGGTTGCTGGGAATCGAACTCAGGTCCTCCGGAACAGTCAGTGCTCTTAACTGCTGAGCCATTTCTCCAGCCCCCATCCCTGGCATTTCTAAACAATCATTTTCCTTTCCTTTAGTTTTTCTCTTGCAGCGGCTGCCTATAAATAAATATTTCCTGTACCAACTGCCTGGTCCCAAATAATCATACAGAGACTTATATTAATTGTAAATACTTGAAAGATAGCTCAGGCTTATTACTAACTAGCTCTTCCATTTAAATTAACCCATTTCTTTTTTTTTTTTTTTTAAACTTTATTTATTTATTATTTATTTATTTATTTTCCTTGGTGTTTCCCTGGAACTGGAACTACAGACAGTTGTGAGCTGCCATGTGGGTGCTGGGAATCGAACCCGGGTCCTCTGGAAGAGCAGACGGTGCTCTTAACCGCTGAGCCATCTCTCCAGCCCCAAATCAACCCATTTCTATTCATCTATGCTTTGCCATGTGGCCCACGGCTTTACTTCTCAGTACGTCTGGCCTTGGGTGGCATTTCTCTGACTCTACCCTCCTTGTTCCCATCATTCTAAAGTTCCGCTTTCCTGCCTAACTTCCTGCCCCACTATTGGTCTGTCAGCTTTTTATTAACCAATGAGAGTAATACATTCATAGTGTATGTATGGGC
Source organism: Sigmodon hispidus (assembly GCA_004025045.1). Lineage (NCBI taxonomy): Eukaryota > Metazoa > Chordata > Mammalia > Rodentia > Cricetidae > Sigmodon > Sigmodon hispidus. Next base: position 68,137 of record PVIH01005536.1, read on the forward strand.
TCCGCAGCTGCCCTTCCCCCCAGTTCTGTCCCCATGCTGCTGGCCATTCTGTTCTCTCCCTTCCTTCATCCACTCTCTGAATCCCACTTAGCAAAGCCTCAGAGATTTCAATTCCTTCCTTTCTAACCCTCCCCAACAATGGCTGTCTGCGGGCCTCCCTTGGTGAGCATTGCAGGCTCAGAGGCTGAGTGAACAGTATTTGTATGAGCAACTGGAGAGCTGCAGCTTCATCAAGTGACCCCCCCATAAATATTTAGTATGTCACTGCTTAAAATGGGAGCTCTCCTGCCCCCGGAATTATAGCAAGGGATCCTTGATGCTTCATACCAGAATCACAATTGTAGCCCCCACATTCCTCTGCTGGCATGCAGAGGTTTTTATTTTGCACTTAACAGAACTAAAGATTTTCTGTTTCATTTGAGGACCATCAGAATTGGGGTATCAGTTGTTTAGTTTGTGGGTTCACTAAAGAAGCTGCTAGCCATTTCTATTGAAAGTAGATGAAACATAGAGATTTTAATCTTCAAATTAAAACAGGGCCTGGGCTAGAGTGATAGCTCACCTGGTACAGTACTTACCTGAAGCACAGAGCCCTGTTTGCTTCCCAGTGCCACATAAACCAGACATGATGGCGCACATCTGTAACATCTGTAATCTCAACACACAGAAAGGAGAGGCAGGAAGAACAGAAGTTAATACATGAGATCTTATCTCAAAGAAAAAAGAAAAAAAAAAGGCTTGGAACATTACAGAAAGATATAAAATATCTTTATATTTTATATGTTATAGGTTATATGGTTTATGTTATATAGGTTATATGGTTTCCTCTGATTATCTAATTAGCTGAACTATGGATACATGAAAAGTATCTTCATGATTGACTGGCAGCAATGGTAGGGCTAGAATATTTCTTTCTTGGAATGCTAACAAAATGGTTTGTGTTTCCAGTGTGTTAGAATTACAACATAGTTGGTGGATATTTAGGCTGTATGCTCCTGAAGACATGGGTCCAGATCCCAGCTCTGTTTTGTGCTCTTAACCTCTGAGCCATCTCTCCAGCCCCGGAAGTGTTTCTTAAGGACCTGTTGAGTGAAGGATGACACTTAGTCTGTCTTTGTGGCCTGGAAGACAATGGTAGCTGGCGACCTTTTGCCTGAAGCTTCGGACTCTGTGAAGAACTTGTGAGGGATGGAGGGGGGACACGTCATAAACATGCAGTGCTGAGTGAACGAAAGGGATGTGGCTGAGCCCTGAGGTAGCCTTTGCAGCTTTACTTATGGGAGGTATATGTTAATACACCAAAGTGTGAGCAGCTGTGGGCAATAGAGTATCTTTTTTAACACAGCAATGCTTCAAGTGGGGTTATTTCACTTCCAGTGAAAGCCAATTAAATAAATTCCATTTTCTCCCCCTGGTGCTTACAAAATGTGGGAGTTGTCACTAAACACGGCTGAAGATTCTAATTTAGTCATAAATGGGCTGAAAGAATGGAGCATAATTACGAGTCCAGAGTAAGATGTGCTAAATATTTTATCATGTTCAGCATGTGCGGGGGGAGGGGGGACCTATAAAAAACTCTCTTCCACTGTAACTGTCAACATTCAATTCACAAAAAAGTACACAGCAGCTATGACAAAGCAGACAGCAAAGAGTCTCCAGTCACTCTGGCATATTCTAGAAGGGTTCTCTTCGAAGGAAGGGTGATCACATTCACTCACAGAGCTATTTGTTGTTGTAGTTGTTCAGAAAGGAACCCTGGGAAAACTGGGGGTGTGGGTGTTTCCTTGAAGCAAACCAGAATGAAAGCATGTGCATGCAGTAGTTAGGATTCATTCAGGCAGGAGAAACTGGGGACTTGGGATAAACAAACAAACAAACAAACAAACAAACTGACTGGAAGGGGCCAGGGAGAGCCAGCCGGGAGAGTTCTGTAGAAATAGCCTCTCCAGCACCCTATTCAGAGGGAAGCAGAGGAAACTTAGTGGGAACAGGAATGGGGCTGTTTTGAGCTCCAATGCCAGAAACCTAGACACCTTGTATCTTTCCACGATGTCAGAATTTTGAATAATAAATTCAGAACTTATGTCAGTTTCATAGGCCACAATTTGACAGGCAGTGAAAAACATTCCCTTTGTTCAGCCTTAGTTACTACTATTGACTCTCTGACCACACATTGCAGAAGGGCTACACGGGTAAAAAGAGGCAGCACCATGAGCGGGGTGGTGGTAGTGCACGCCTTTAGTCCCAGCACTTGGGAGATAGAGGCAGGAGGATCTCCGTGAGTTCGAGGCCAGCCTGTTCTTCCAGGACAGCGAGGGCTAAGCACAGAAAAACCCTGTCTCAAAACTCCAAAGGCAAGGGAGGAGGGCTGGTATACATGGAAAGAGTTGGATATTAAAGATCTCAGGTGGAGAATCGATGGAGGGTCCCTGGACTGAGCTGGTTCTCAGGATTGAGTTGAGCTGTAGAGGCAAGGCACTGTCTGGATCTAGAGAGAGAGACGGATAGATGGGTGGATGGACAGATACAAAACAATTTGAGTAGTATGACTCACCAGTTGGGACCATGCTGATCTGAAGCCTTGGAATAATTGGGAATGATCTGTTTTCTGTCTGTTGGACCCTTGACATGCACATGGGGGTGGAAGGTGGGTGTTGGGTGACAGGTTGGGTGGGGCTGTCACCATTATAGTGTCCTCATCTGTGTGGGGTCCAATGAGGGTAGTGCCCCCTTCCTTAATTGACGTGCTGAGTACATTCTTGCTCATTAGGTAAATTCCTAGGGGTCACCTATTTATAATTAGGAGCAAGTTATTCTCAGTGTAATGCTGGACAGATGGTGGTGTCTGCATGCACCCCCCCTACTTTGGTTGCCTTCAAAATGGAGCTAAATGCCTAAGGAATGGAGTCATTACAGGGCAAATTTCAGCCTGAAACAAAACTGTTACATTATAAGAGTTGTAACAGCTACCTGCCACCTCAGGCCTTAGCACAACTGAGGCCATGCTAGAGGCACCATATGATTTTAAAATCCAGCACATAAGCCCCCAACGCTTGCCAAATGAGAAACAAAGACCTAGTCCCTCAAAGACATGGTCTATAGCTCTAGAAAAGTCCTTAAACATAATAACTTTATTTTCTGGCTTCTGTTCTGCTTCTTGTTTAACTGAAGTGTGACAACCAGGATGTGGTTTTTGTGCCTTAAAGACAGAGTTGTAAGGCTCGGTGCATGATTTAGGCACGTTCCCCAAATCATGTGGTTGTGTTCTCTGGTGGGTCTTACCTGGCAATAGAGTAACTTAAGTCTGTCTGTTCTCAACAAGAGCACTTTGGTTTCTTGGGTCTTTAGTAGGATGGGTCTAACCCTGGGTGTCTGTCAGTGGTAATCACTGGAAACTGCTTTGTGGGACAGGCCTCTGGGAACGGCTGAGATTTCTTTTCCTTTACGAGTTATTTGCATAGGTAGATTTTAGGTCAAAGGAGATATTCTCAAACTGTGTATTTCTGTAAGGAAGCTGGGGGTGGGGGATGACTGATGGCTGGGACGTGACCAGACACCTCTAAGCTACTGCTGGGATGTGACCAGATACTAGCAAGCAACGGAGAAGAGAGGCAAAGGTCAGGGAGGGAAGAGCCACCCTGTCTCGGCAGGGTCAGCCTTGCTTTTTGGCCAAGGGAGCTAAGAAGGAGACCCAGTTTGGGGGACAGAGATAACGTTCAACCTTAAGCCCTTTCGATGATTGGTGGTTTGGCAGGGACACGTGTTAAACACTTAAATCATTACGCTAATTAGACCATTAGAAAGTAATTAGTAAGCACCCTCAGGTTGAGAGAATTGAGCGAAAGGGAGGCACATTCCCTGTCAATGTTTTTCAGCCTGGGGAGGTCGAACAACCCTTTCCCAGGGTTCCCACATCAGATAGCCTGCATATCAGGTATTTATATTATAACTCATAACAGTAGCAAAGTTGCAGTTAGGAAGTAGCAACAAAATAATTTTGTGGTTGAGGGTCCCCACAACACGAACTGTATTAAAGCGTCACAGTGTTAGGAAGGTTGAAAACCACTGCTCTTTGTGGTTGCTGTAGGCGTTGCCTGTAGTTTGGAGGCAGGAAGGCTTTTTCTACAGCTGATTCTCTAGAGTGCCGGGAACTTACTTTGTAACTTTAAGATGCCACGTGATGTTCCTTACGTCATTCAGCTTATCTCTGCGATGAGTGGTTTAAAACATGCCAATGCTGGACTCTGTGGCAGAGCGTGGCTTTCAGTGTGTTTGTCCATGGGTCATGATGAAGTCTGTATAGACACCCCTTGAGCTCCTAGGGGAGGCACCCCCACACACACCCACCCCACAGTGTTATTATTTAAGGCTGTGCCTGAAATGCTAGCTTCACAGGTATGTGTCACATCCCTGACTCCAGTATGGCTTCTTTTTTTTTTTTAAAAAAAAAAACTTTATTTATTTATTTATTTATTTATTTGCCTTGGTGTTTGCCTGGAACTGGAACTACAGATAGTTGTTAGCTGCCATGTGGGTGCTGGGAATCGAACCCGGGTCCTCTGGAAGAGCAGACGGTGCTCTTAACCGCTGAGCCATCTCTCCAGCCCCCAGTATGGCTTCTTGATGGCTATGGACAAGATGGCGGAGGATTCTGGAGGAAAAACATCCTTAACTGTGAGAGGGGAGCCTGGGTGCCTGGGCCAGTCTGATTACTTTTGCTTCTATCTCTCTCTGTCAAAAGAACAGGATGTGCTCAGGGCTTTTCTGCAGGAGCTGAGGACAGTTTACAGATTGGCATCTGCCTTGTGGAATTGCCCCAGGCGTCACAGTCACAAACCACCTGCTGAAGCTAGGGTGAGAACCCATCATCACCAGAACAGAGTAGCTTTTTGCCTAGAGAAAAATGTACGGGTGTGTTTTTTAACCTCTTAGGAAACTCACACACATATTTTCTTTTAGATTTTCTCTCTTCCTCCCCTACCCCGACTCCTGGCCATGATTTTATAACCCTCCTACCTCAGCTTCCCCAGTCTGGCATTTCCAGGACACACCACTACCCTTGGCACAAAGATAACGAAAGTGTCTGAATAGCAATATGAAATTAAAGAAAGTGGTTTGATTTGAGCCCTATCCTATGTCATTTACTCATGAGAAATACCAGGATTCTATAAAGTGCTCATCATAATGACTTGATACACAGGGTGGGTCCTACAGACAATAATCTAGTCATTTTCAACATATTAAATCGTCTATGTGTATGGATGTGTTTGTGGGTTTACAAGTGAGTCATGACACATGTGTAGAGGTCAGAGACCAAGTTAACCTTAGACAGCAAGTTCTCACCTTGAACTTTATTTGAGAGAAGGTTTTCTATTGCATGTGTAGCCTCCCACCTTGCTGTGGGAGCACTTGGTATTACAGACACTCGTGGTCATAGCAGACTTTTTATCTGCTGCATTAGTTCCTTTCTGCTCCTGTGACAAAACATCATATATATATGTATATATATATACATATATATATATTTACAGAAGGACAAGAGACTGTAATTGCAAGAAGCCATCCTCAGTGGCAAGCACAAACCAGAAGTTTTGTGAGGCTCAACCCTCACTCTCAGTGATGTATTTCCTCCAGCGAAGTTATACCTCCTAAACCTCCTCACATGAGACCAGATGTTCAAAGTCTAGAGCTTATAGAGGAGATGTTTCTCACTGAAACCAGCACACATGAGTGTTGGGAATTTGAACTCATGTTGTAGTACATATGTGGCAAGTGCTTTATCCACTCAGCCATCTCCCCAGACCTTTGTTATCCTTCTTTTTTATTTTTTAATATCATGTGTGTGTGTGTGTGGTGTGTGTGTGTTTGGTGTGTATGTGTGTGTCTGG
>PVIH01005536.1:74124-122751 GCA_004025045.1 Sigmodon hispidus
GTGGTGTGTGTGTGTGGTGTGTATGTGTGTGTCTGGTGTGTGTGTCTGGTGTGTATGTATGTATCTGGTATGTGTGTGGTGTGTGTGTGGTGTGTGTGTATGTGGTGTGTGTGTGGTGTGTGTCTGGTGTGTATGTGTGTATCTAGTGTGTGTGTGTCTGGTGTGTATGTATGTGTCTGGTATGTGTGTGGTGTATGTGTGGTGTGTGTGTGTGGTGTGTGTGTGTCTGGTGTGTATGTGTGTGTCTGGTATGTGTGTGTATGTGTGTGTGTGTTTGGTGTGTATGTGTGTGTCTGGTATGTGTGTGGTGTGTATGTGTGTGGTGTGTGTGTGGTGTGTATGTGTGTGGTGTGTGTGTCTGGTGTGTGTTTGTCTGGTGTGTATGTATGTGTCTGGTATGTGTGTGGTGTATGTGTGGTGTGTGTGTGTCTGGTGTGTATGTGTGTGTCTGGTATGTGTGTGTATGTGTGTGTGTGTTTGGTGTGTATGTGTGTGTCTGGTATGTGTGTGTATGTGTATGTGTGTGTGTGAGAGAGAGAGAGACAGACAGACAGAGACAGAGAAAGACAGAGAGAAACAGAGACACAGAGGCAGAGAGAGGTATGTGCACATAGATGCGTCACAGTGCACGTGTAGATGTCAGAGGACTTTGTGGAATCAGTTTTCTCCTTCTGTCTTTCCACGGGTTGTAGGACTTGAATTCAGGTTGTCCAATGAGGGTGATGGACATTGTGACACAGCCTCCTCACCAGCCTTCCTTCTCTTTCTCCAGTAATCCTGATCATTTCTTCCGTCTCACTGTTCTTCCTTTTGTGCACTGTGGTGTCTTACTAAACATCCAGTTGGGAGGTGGTGAGGACATACTGTGTCCTGTCCTGCTTTGGTTTATCTCAGGCAGGGGTGAAAGGTCTCCTGGTGAGACGTTTGCATAGTGCACACAAGGTCCTGAGTTTCATCTCCAACACTGAGAAAAATTGATCACAGTGGTGCTGGCTACGGACTCAACGCTCAGCGTAGAAGCAGGAGCATCAGGTGGTCAAGGTCATCCTCAGAAACATGGTGAGTTTAAGGATAGCCTAGAATGTATGAGAGTCTGCCTTTAAAATTTAATTTGTACGTTTTTAAATTAATCCCCACCACACCACCACTTTTTTTTTTCTAGACAAGGTCTTACTGTGAAGCCTCAGCTGTCCTGGAACTCACTTTGGAGATCATGCTGGGCTTACACTCAAAGAGATCCACCTGCCTCTGCCTCCCAAATTCTAGGATTAAAGGCCGATACGCCTGGCCTTTTTTCTCTAAGCTTTACTCCATTTGTTATTACTGTGTGTGTGTGTCTGGTATGTGTGTCTGCTGTGTATGTGTGTGTGTGGTATATGTGTGTGTGTGTGGTGTGTCTTGTGTGTGTGTATGTGGTGTGTGGTGTGTGTGTATGTGTGTGTTGTGTGTATGTGTCTGGTGTGTATGTGTGTGGTGTGTGTGTCTGGTGTGTATGTGTGTGTCTGGTCTGTGTGTGGTGTGAGTGTATGTGGTGTGTGTGTGTGGTGTGTATGTATGTGGTGTGTATGTGTGTGGTGTGAGAGTGGTGTGTGTGTGGTGTGTATGTGTGTGTCTGGTGTGTGTGTCTGGTGTGTATGTATGTATCTGGTATGTGTGTGGTGTGTGTGTGGTGTGTGTATGTGGTGTGTGTGTGGTGTGTGTCTGGTGTGTATGTGTGTGTCTAGTGTGTGTGTGTCTGGTGTGTATGTATGTGTCTGGTATGTATGTGGTGTGTGTGTGGTGCGTGTGTGTGTGTGTGTGTGTGTGTGTGTGGTGTGTGTGTGTGTGGTGTGTGTGTGTGGTGTGTATGTGTGTGTCTGATGTGTGTCTGGTGTGTGTGTGTCTGGCATGTATGTGTGTGTCTGGTATGTGTGTGGTGTGGTGTGTGTGTGTTGCGCATGCAGCACAGCCTGTGTGTGAAGGTAGTGGTCCTCCCCTCTTGCCCTTGGATCCTGGAACTGAAGTCAGGTCAAGTTTCACAAGGGCTTTACCCACTGAGCTGTCTCTCTAGCCTTAACTTAACTATTTTCTTGATGAGAGCATCCCCTCCCGCGCTGGCATTTTAGTGACACATAGGCAAACTACCGGCTTCTTACTGTGGAACTTGCAGGCGAAAAAGACTTCACTATGGATAGTCTGTCTTCTCTCACCTCATCTGTTCTGAAATCAACCCCATAATCCTCCTGCTTCAGCCTCCTTAGTGCTGGGATTACAAGTGTGCACCATCATTCCCAATTAATGACATTTTATTTTTATCAGCCTTTTAGCTGATTTAAACAGGTTCTGTCCAACTTTCCCTACAAAGGCTTAGAAGGTACTTGTGTCAGGCAGCAGGTTCTTCAAAGTGTGTGACTTCATTTTGAGCTCTAGATCCCCACGAGACCCAGATTGTCATTGGCTGCCAGAGTCCTGTTGATCTGAAGTTTTTCTCTTCCTCATTTCCTAGCATGAGTCTTAGTGCAGCATTTGCATGCTGTAGGAAGAGTGGATTTCCCTTCAGGTTTCTCATCGAAATTTTTTCCATCTCATCCTTAGAGAATTGCTAGTGCTGTTATTTGTAGTTTTCCAGAGTTAGAAGTAATTGTATCTCAGTTTGTCCTGTCGTAAGAAGTTTCTAGGCCCTGCCTAGCCCCAAGATCCAGACCCACAGTGGTAAATAATCACACAAAGGCTTATATTAATTGTAAACTGTTTGGTCTATGGCTCAGGCTTATTACTTGCTCTTATACTTTAAGTTAATTCATATTTCTATTTATGCTTAGCCACATGGCTTGGTATCTTTTTGCTCAGTGCAACATTCTCATCCTGCTTCCTCTGTGTCTCATTGGCATCTTCTCTCTTCTCTACTGCTTCCCAGAATTCTCCTAGTCTGGTTGCCCTGCCTATACTTCCTATCTAGATACTTGACCAATCAGCATTTTATTAAATCAGTATTTACAGTGACAAATATTGACAGCATACAAGAGCAATGCCCCACATACCTAGAAAATAATTGATGGTGGTCATGGAGTGTCAGGATTTTTTTGAATTGCCTAATAGAATGGAGCATGCTCAGTTTTTTTTTTTTTTTTTTTTTTTTTTTTTTTTTTTTTTTTTTTTTTTTTTTTTTTTTTTTTTTTTTTTGGTCTGATTCTTTGTTTTGTTTGAGGTGAGACCAGCAGAGAAAGCAACTTTTCTGAGATGACTAGAAAATAAAGATTTAAGGCTGGAGAGATAGCTCAGAGATTAGGAGCATTGACTGCTCTTCCAGAGGTCCTGAGTTCAATTCCCAGCAACCACCTAGTGGCTCACAGTCACCTGTAATGAGATCTGGTACCCTCTTCTGGCATGTAGGCATGTATGCAGGCAGAACACTATATACAAAGTAAATAAATAAATCTTAAAAAAAAAGGATTTGTAGGAGAGCACCTCCAGAGAGATGAACACATCCCTTTTCAACATTATAAACACAGATTTTAACTTGCAAGTTAAAGGCCAGAGTCCAAGGAGAGAAAGTAGGTAGAACTTATTTCTCAGAAAGAATTTGTGTTTAAATTTGTCTTAAATTGATGACTTTGGGGTAACTCAGTAGCATCATGGTACTAGTTCTTCGAGTGCAGTAAGATTTAAGACACTTGCTAATTCTTGGAGCATCTGAGGAAGCTATTGAGTCGTTTGCTTACTGGTATTTTGTGAGCCCTATCAAAGAGTAAGATGCTCCAGCTCTATGCAGGAGATGTTTTTAGGTGAAATCCAGGCGGAGACCAGCTAGGAGCGCTTAGCACACTCATCCAGTGCTTATCACATTCTTTAAATATCCAGCATACACTTGCAACTCTTCAGAGAAACTGAAATACATTGTGATTTAGTCACTGTGTACCTTGGTATTTTTGCCACGTGTAGTCTCAGTATTTATTGTCCATCAGTGCCTTCACATGTAACAGTGACTCAGTAAATATCTGTTGATGTCCAGCTGACTGAGTACATGTGTCAAGAAAGTAGATCGCTATGCCCACATTGCAGAGTTCACTGACCTCATCTTAGCATTTTCCTTAAATTAACTTCCGGTGGCTGCATTAGTTACCTTTTTTGCTGCTGTAACAAACGCCCTGACCAAGGCAGCCTAAGGAATAAAGGGTTCATTTAAAGGTGCAGTCCGTTGTGGCAGGAGAACCATGGTGGTAAGAGTTTAAGGGATGGTTAAACTGTTCCTGTTGTCAGGATACAGATAAATGCCAGTGCTCAGTTCACTCTCTCGTCATGCAGTCTAGTACCAACTCCAGCCCATGGAATGGCAAAACCTGCAGTGGCCAGGTCTTCTCATGTAGAAAACCTTTCACAGACATGCCCAGAATTCCATGGCAATTGTAAATCCCATCAAGTTGACAATCAGGATTAGGCATCACAATTCCATCCCTTGTCTACTAAAAATCCCTTGTTTACTCGACATTAAAACATCACATTTAAGCCATAGCCTTCTATCCCTTGTCCCCATAGGCTCATGAGTGTCTCATAACACAGAATGTATTCAGTACAACTTCAAAAGATCACACAACCTTTAACAGTTCCAACATTGTTTTAAAATCCAGATAACATCTGTTTTAAAATCCAGATAACATCGGAGACACAAGGCAATATTTAATTACGAACTTCTTACAAAATTATAATCGAGTTTCATACTTCAGATGTACAATGGCACAAGGTTACATTGTCATTCCAAGAGGGAGCAATAGGAACACAAGAAAGACTAGGTGAGGGGCTGGAGAGATGGCTCAGCGGTTAAGAGCACCGTCTGTTCTTCCAGAGGACCCGGGTTCAATTCCCAGCACCCACATGGCAGCTAACAACTGTCTGTAGTTCCAGTTCCAGGCAAATAAATAAAGTTTTTTTTTTTTTCTTTAAAAAAAAAAAAAAAAGAAAGAAAGACTGGGAGAAAAGTAAGAGCAAAACCCGTCAGGGAAAACATCAAATCCTGCAACTCCACACCCAGCATCTAGATCTCATGATGGAATCTGGGTTTCCAAAGTGCTTGGGTAGCCCCTTCTTCACAGTTTTCCCATGAGCCCCTTTGGTGATTTAATTGGAAATACCCTCCCCCCATAGACTCATGTGCTATATACATTGGTCCCAAATTGGTGGGACTGTTTGTGAAAGATGAGGAGATGTGGCCTTGCTGGAGGAGGTGTGTCGCTGAGGGTGGGCTTTAAGATTTCAAAAAGCTCACACCTCTCTCATATCAAAAATGTGAGCTCTTACCTACTGCTCTAGTACCATGCCTGGCTGCTTCCATGGTCCCCACTATGACACTCAAGGCATTCTAGCCCTCTGATATTGTAAGCCTCCAACAAACTCTTCTATAGGCTGCCTTTATCCTGGTGTCTTATCCCAGCCATATAAAAGTAACTAAGATACTCCTTGATCCTGCCTCTTTGAATCTTACAAAACCATCATTACATAGACAATATTTCCAAGTTCTACCGTCAGCTCTGGATGGAACATGTATACAACCCTTGGACACAGTTGTATCCTCTTCTGTATGCTGACCCTACTTTTCTAGGTAGCCTCTTTGAAGGATCAGGGACCTCTAACAGTGATGTCTTCAATTTAAGCTCTCTCAAATAAATTTGCATGTTACAAGATAGAACCTTTAAGTCTATTTTATTTTTATTTTTTATGTGTTTAAGTATTTTGCCTGCATATATGTCTGTGTACCAAATGCATACTTGATACCCACAGAGGCCAAAATAAGACATTGGATCTCTTGGAACTAATGTTACAGATGTTATAAATTGTCTGGTGGGTGCTGGGAATTGGACCTGAAATTCTCTGGAAGGGCAGCCAGTGGTCTTAAATATTCCTTCTTTCCAGCCAGTAAATGAAGCCCTTGAGGCACTCTCCCTGCTGACCCAGTACACAATTTCAAGTTCCTCCGTAGGGTATTTATCTCCCTAACCCACAGCTGCTTTCAAGGTCGCCTTGCTTGCAACATTAAGCCTAAACCCTTTTCCTTACCAAATCATGCCTATTCCATTTTTTCTAATCTACTTTTTGTCTCTCTTAGCATAGACCTAGATTAGAGCAGTAACCATGTCACAGCCTAATACTCCAGAATGGAGCTGCACTCCAGGCCTTGGGGCATGGTCAGAATGCAACCAGATTTTTCTTTTCTTTTCTTTTCTTTCTTTCTTTTTTTTTTTTAAACCAAAATGCCATAAAAATAGCCTTTACCCTGCCTGGCAGTTCCTGCTCCTTTCTGGAATCTCCTAACTAGGCTTTCTCTGTGTTTCTCAGCTTTGTGGCCTTCCAAACTCCAGAGAGAATGGACTGCTTAAGTCTGCTTAATGAATTCTAGGGCATTTCTAGCCCAGAATTCCACACTATTTCATGTTCCTCCTACAAACCAATTCTAAAGGTCTTAAGAACCACACGGTCGGGTTCATTACAGCAATGATACTATTCTCGACACTAGTCTTATGGAATACTTTCCTCGCTGCTATGACGAAATACCCTCATAAAACAGCTTAAGGGAACAGGCTTTATTTTGGCTCCAAGTGTAGGAGGGAAGGTCTGGTAGCCAGAGCATGAGGCAGCTGGTCACATTATATCCATACTCAAGGAGCAGTGAGTAGTTATGCTTGACTGGCTTTATTCTTTTTATTTGGTTTTATTTAAAAATTTATGTATTAGTATTATTGCAGGGTGTGTGTGTATTGTGAATGTTTATAATGTGTGTGGGGGGAGGGTGTTACATGTGTTATAGTGCTGCAGAGAGGTCAGAAAACAACTTTGTACATTTGGCTCTCTGCGTCCACCCACATGCAGTGTTTTAGTTTAATTTCTGTTCCTGTAATAAAATACTCTGACAATAGAAGACTAGGGAGAAAGGGCTTATTTGGCTTACAGTTCCAGGTTACAACCTGTCATGCCATGTAAGTCACAGGGTCAGGAGAGTGAGGTAGTGTAGAATGTTACATCTACAGTCAAGATCGAAGAGAAACAATGCTTGCTTGCTTGTTTGTGCTCAGCTAGATTTCTCTTACCATAGACATTTCAGGACTCCCTGTCTAGAGAATAGTGCCACCCATGGTGGGCTAGGTCTTCTCAAGTCTGTTTATTTAACCAAGACAATATCTCACAGACAAGCCCCAGGGCAACCCAATATAGATAATTTCTTCTTGATACTATCTTCCCAGGTGACTTTAGGTTATATCAAGGTGACAGTTAATGGGCTAATTACACATGGATTCCAGGGATAGACCTCAGGTCGTTGGGCTTGCAGGATCAGGTAGCAAACATCTTTACTCATCAAGCCATTTTACTTGCCCTACATTTATTTACTTCCGGCGTGTATGTGCCACAGTACACACATGGAGATCAAGGGATAGCTGTATTAGTTGGGGTTCTCTAGAGAAATGGAACTGGTGGAATGAATAGACATTTATTAGAAGACCAGCTTCAGTCTGTGGTCCAAAGATGGCTGTCCATCAACAGAAGCTCTAAGAATCTAGTAGTCATTCAGTCCACAAAGCTGGATGTCTTAGCTGGTTTTCAGTATATACCAGAATCTCAAAGATGTATGCTTTAGTGACAGTGTAGGAATACACTTGCCAGAGAGCGTGAGAGCAAGCTGGTAAAGAGTGTAAACTTCTTTCTTGAATGTCCTTTATACAGGCTGCCAGCGGACGGTGTTGCTGAGATTAAAGGTGTATTTTCCACTTCAAAACATCTGGATTAAAAGCAAGTCTTCCTACTTCAAATGATTTTATTAAGAAAAAGGTTTCTCCCAGGTGTGCCCAGCAACTTGGGTTTTAGTTAATTCCAGACATGGTGGAGCTGATAACCAAAAAGCCATTAAAATAACTTCTAGTGGCTGGGTACCAAGAACTGAACCCAAGCTGTCAGGCTTGGCAGTGTTAGGATTCTGTCCTGGCCAATGGCAGTTAGCCTGGCCCTGCCCCGAGTTCTGAGTCAGGCTCCATTTAAGGATTCTTGCCTTCAACCCTTTCATCCATCCCCTCCCACCCCGCTAGAGGGCGCTCCTCAGCCCCCTCCTTCTCTTTCTTCTCACTTCTCTATCCATCTATCTTTTCTCCTTCTCTTTATTTTATTTACTTATTTTAAAGATTTATTTATTTATTATGTATACAGTATACAGAAGAGGGTACCAGATCTCATCATAGATGGTTGTGAGCCACCATGTGGTTGCTGGGAATTGAACTCAGGACCCCTGGAAGAACAGTCAGTGTTCTTAACCTCTGAGCCATCTCTCCAGCGCTCTCTCCCTCTCTTTATAATAATAAAATCTTTCCAGTGGACCCAGTCTAAGTGTCTCCCACTGTGCCACCTCCTTTCACTGTGCCCACATGGGGCACGCCTCGAGGCCTCTGTCCATCACCATCCCCCAGCCACACCAGATAAATACGATATTATAAAAACTTGGCAGGAATCCTTCTAGCACTTTTTCCAGCCCGTAGGCATCGCTAGGACTCCCTGGGAGAACCGTCAAAATGGTAAGCCACTCCCTCCTCGGGGAGGGTTTCCATTACCATCCCACATTCACTTCTGGCCATAATTGAGGTCTTGGTTTTCTGAGTCTCTCTTGGATTTCCAGTCCTTCCGGGAAGGTGACCCCTGTCCGCCTTCGTGGGCGAGCAGGTGTGACAGCTGGATCATTCCAAAAAGCCCTTGCTTTTCCCCAGGGACGCCCGGGAGATTAAAGCGTTTGGGGCCATTTCAAGGCCTCAGGTGGGTATCATTAGGAACCACCTGCGTGCCCCTCCCTTCCTGTTCTAGGACTGGACAGTGTTTTTCCCAGGCAGAGGCTTCCTATCTTTTTTCTTTTACACTCATGCCGAGGCCTAACCACCCCGTGATGCCACACTTGCTGCTGTCACCATGTGGGACAGAGGGAGCCCATTGCCGTGAGCTACTTCGAGAGCCCTGTGCTTTTTTGCGCTGAGACCCAGGGCTTAGTGCCTGATCTGATGTGCTCTCCTCCAAGGTCAGTCAAGATCCTAACCTGATTTTTGTCTCAGTAGCTGTTCATTCAGCTGGCAGACCCACCCAAGCCACTTCTGCAGCGGGCTCTGGATAGTAAGGTTAGACCACTGCCTAAATTTGCCCTGCTTTTGACTAGCTTTTCATCTTTTTAAAGCCCTGATTACTAGGGTGACCCATTTCAGCTTAAAGAAGCTATAGAGAAGAACACATCAGCCCTTGTACCTGAGACTAGTTGAAAGGCTAGGTTAAAAAAAAAAATCTCTCTAGGCCAAAGTTATCAATTAATAAATTTGGACTGTTACAGAAGGTAGGTCTACTAGACAGACAGTTCTGAAATGCTCAGAGATCTGCAGAATATGGCATTTAAAATGTTCAATTTAAAAGATTTTTGAGACAGACCTCAAAGCATCTTATGCTTCAGAGAAGATCAATAGGTAAAGAAGAGCCTCCATCTGGAACATGCTCCAATATGGCAATACCAGCCATTGTAAGAAAGCTGCTTCTCAGTGGAGCCTTATGTGACCTGGGGATTTCCAAATCTAAAGTCTGTCCGGGAACTCATCTTGAAACGTGGACAAGCAAAGATTCACAATAAGACTGTCCCTCTGACAGACAGCATGGTGATTGAGGAGCATCTGGGGAGATTTGGTGTCATTTGCCTGGAAGATCTCATTCATGAAATTGCCTTCCCTGGGAAGCATTTCCAGGAGATTTCTTCATTCTTAGGCCTTTTCACCTCTCTGTGGCCCATCATGTTACCAAGAACAGAGTGGGGTTCCTCAAAGAGATGGGCTCTCCTGGCTATGGGGAGGGGGCACACATCAATCAGCTCATCTGCCATCTCAACTAGACTGGGGCCAGGATTCCAGAAGCAAAGGCTTTGGTTTTCGCTACTTAAATCTACCATGTGTCTTCAGAGAAGATTATTTTCTGCCTTCAAAAACTAGAAGAAGAGGCCAAGAGTAAGACAGCAGGGTATGAGCATTGTAAGCCTCAGCGAGCCTGATTCTGTGGAAAAGGACATTGTTCCCCACAGAGGCTGCCCCTGACTCTGAAATCAACACCCCTGGAAGAGAGAATTGCCCTGCTTGGTCATGTCTAATACCTTGGTGTTTAATTTTGGATGGGCAAATGGTTCAAACATCCCTCCCACGCCTTCCAAGACTAAAGCAATGGACCAAAGCCAGGGCACAGTTGAACCTGGAATTTAGTTTTGTCTTCACAGGTGGCTTTGTTTGTCTGTTGTTTGGGATAGGGTACATTGTGTAATCCTGGCTGGACTTAAACTCCATAGCCATCCTCCTAGGTGCTGAGATACAGGTGGGATTACATTATTCCTCAGACATGAAGTGCAGTTATGTTGAACTGGGACGGTAGCATCCTTTAATCCCAGCATTTGGGAGGCAGAGGCAGGGAAGCTCCTGGGTTCAGGGCCAGCCTGCTCTACAGAGTTTCAGGATGCCCAGGGCCAAACTCAGAGAAACTGCCTAGAAATATCTGGGAAATGCCCACTGAATTTCACCCTGGGTTTCAGGGTGGACTTGGAAATTCCCCTATCAGCCTTTCCCTAAAAGAGACACCCGGGTTCCACATCCTTAACCAGTTTTCTTTTAGCCCTCTTATAACTGACTCACTGTGTGACTGAGAACAAGAGCCAGAGCTGGGCCCTGACAGCACACGCCATTAATCCCAGCAGAATTCAGGGAGGCATTGCTGGCCTGCTTTACAGAATGAGTTCTAGCACAGCTGGGGATACACAATGAGACCCTGTCTCAAGTAGAAAGAAGAAAACATTTTAACAGCATGCTTTAGAACATGCTGGTTACAAGCTCAGTAGGTTCTAGAATCTACCAATGGTTAATGTTAATCTGCTATTGGAGAGCATTGCAGTCAGATTAAATGAGGAAACCATATGCAGTGTGCTCGCCTAGTATAAGTGCTTGCCTAGTATAAGTGAGGCTTCAGTTTCTGGACTGCAAAGTGGAGCTGGTATCTTCCCAAATGTCTGCCTTGCTCAGATTTTAAAACAAGGGTTTGTTTGTTTGTTTGTTTTAAAATGGCTCAGTGGTTAAGAGCACTGACTGTTCTTCCGGAGGACCTGAGTTCGATTCCCAGCATCCACATGGCAGCTAACAACTGTCTGTAATTCCAAGATCTGACACCCTTACCCAGTTATACATGCAAGCAAAACACCAATTCACATAAAATAAAAATAAATATTTAAAGAATAAATACTCTTACTAAAAAAGAAATCTGCTTCTCACTGCACCTGCTGCCAAGACTCCCTTCAGATGAGGGACAACAGGATCCTGAAGAATTCATGGCCTCACTCTTGCCTAGACAAGGGTAGGCTGTCTTTCCTCATGAGTTCCTATCAATTGTCAGATCTGCTGGCAGCAGAAGACAAACAAAGACTGACTTGTCTGAGACTTCTGCCCTCAACGACCATGGAGGCATAGATGCTCAGGTAGCCAGCAGGTAAGATCTCTGTCACTTCTGATTGCGAACTCAGGTATAATTTAATCGTTCTCAGACCTCTATATAAGTCACAACTCCTGTCCTCTTAAGCTAATAGACACAGTTCACACAGTTCACCTTGCACCAACACTTACATTAGAGAGAGTATAAAGACCTCCTTCTTCTTCCTTTCTTCTCTTACTCCACCATTTCTACTCAGTAAATTTCTTTGGTTATAAATTTAAAGATGTGTTTCATTGGGCTGAGACCAGGCCCTAGGAAATGTTCATACCTCCTAACCCAGAGCCATAGCTTGCTATGACATATCAAAATGTAAACCTGTTCTAACTGTTTTTCAGATATGGGTAAACCTGTTCTAGCTGTTCTTCAGATCTTCACAGGTTCCTGCACAGGCCCAACCTTCTAGCCAGACATCAGGACTCCTGGACCACTGACAGCATCTCCTACCTCGACGAGCTCCCAAGACTTCACTGTTGCAACCCGCCGTCTCAGCCCCTCCAAGGGACAGATGCGTGGGATCTCCAAGACGACAGCTATCTGGATGCCTCTTCACTCACACCTCCCGCTGTGATCTTATCCGCTTATTTCATCTCAAATCCACAGGAAGCAGTGTAAAGAACAGAGAATTCTAAGTCCTCATTTGCCTGTACTTGTCATCAATAACTCACTTTTTTTTATATATAAAATCATAAAATGAGGGATGTTAGGATTCTGTTCTAGCCTCTAAAGCCAGAGCTGGCCAATGGCAATTGGCTTGGCCTCACTCACCCTGAGTTCTGGCATCAAGCTCCATTTAAGGATTCCCACCTTCGACCCCTCCATTCTTTTCCCCCATCCTGCTAGAGGGCACATAGGGAAGGAACGTCAAAGCCATACTGGCTCCTCTTCTTTCTTATCTCTCCCTCCCTCCCTTCCCCATCTATCTCTTCTCCCTCTCTTTATAATAATAAAGTCTTTCTATGTGGAACCAGTCTAAGTGTCTTTCGCCATGCCGCCTTCCACCACACCCACTTGGGACATGAAGCCTCTATCCATGCCATCTGCCAGCCACACCAGGTAAACATGGTATCATAACAGGCAGCCAGCACCTCAAACCACTGAGCCATCTTGCCAGCCTGTTTTCTCTTTTTTATGAAATCTAGGACAACAAAAAATGGAATGATGTCATTCAAGTTTAGGGTGGGTCTTTCCACCTCAGTTAACCTAATCTGAAAATTCCCTACATTCTCAGCCAGATGTTTGCTTCCATGATGAGTTTAAATCCCATCAGGCGGGCTGGAGAGATGGCTCAGTGGTTAAGGGCACTGTCTGCTCTTCCAGAGGACCCGGGGTTCAATTCCCAGCACCCACATGGCAGCTAACAACTGTTTGTAGTTCCAGTTCCAGGCAAACACCAAGGCAAATAAATAAATAAATAAAGTTTAAAAAAAAATCCCATCAGGCTCACAATCCAGATTAACCACCACAGTAGTTTCATTGGGCCAGATTCTGGCTCAGAGTCTGTTCATAGTTTTGATCAATGACTTTGACTTTTTAAGTGTATGAGGACAACACAATCAAACAGCAAAACTCTACAAGACAGGAAACAGACAGTGCAAGACAGGAAGTGGCCAGTGAGAATGAGGAAGAGATATGTTTCTTTCCATGCTAAGTCTGTAGGGACCCATGCCAGATGCTTACATACACCACCATTCATTCCTACAGCAATCTCCGAGCCCCAGACATTTAAAGACACCATAGATCACAACTTGGGCCAGTGTGTACCAATGGCAGTTTTCATTCTCCCTTCTGTTTTGAAGGGACACTCAGTGGGTGCTCTTTTTGTGAGAACGGGAGACAGATGACAGGGGACAGTTTTCCCCTTGAAATGGGGAAACAGTATCTCAGACTCATGCCCTTGCCTAGATGTGGCAGATGTTGTATAAAATCAATCAAGAGACATAGACAATTTGAGCAGGTGTTTCTTCAGAAAAGCAGCAGTTTAATCAACAAAGCTCAGCCGAGGACCCCAAAGAGAGATTGGAGTGGGCTGTCCTGAGATGGGGAGCAATATAGTGGGGTCTGGGTTGTAAGTTTTTTTTTTTTTTAAAGATTTATTTATTATGTATACAGTATACAGAAGAGGGTGTCAGATCTCATTATAGATGTTGTGAGCCACCATGTGGTTGCTGAGAATTGAACTCAGGACCTCTGGAAGAACAGTCAGTGCTCTTAACCTCTGAGCCACCTCTCCAGCCCCCAAGTTGTAGATTTTAAAGAGCTTTTTAATGAGTGTTTTGAGGTGACATACTCATGACTATGTGAGAATGTAATGTTAGAATCCAGCCTCTGCTCAGATCTTAGTATCTGTCC
Source organism: Sigmodon hispidus (assembly GCA_004025045.1). Classification (NCBI taxonomy): domain Eukaryota; kingdom Metazoa; phylum Chordata; class Mammalia; order Rodentia; family Cricetidae; genus Sigmodon; species Sigmodon hispidus. The sequence goes on from PVIH01005536.1 coordinate 87,973, forward strand.
CTGCCTCCTCTCAAAGGCACACTACCGAGACACTTTCTAGGCAGTCTCTAACAGACTTCCAGGTGCAGGGTTTCTCACCTGGAGAAGCATCTCCATCTAAGGGGGTATCACACCACATATCTTGTGCCCACCCCATCCCCACCTCCTGCCTGGGGATCAGAGAGCCTAGCATCAGGTTCTCCTTCAAAACCTCTCTCATCCTCAAAAGCAATGAGACCCCTCCTTCTGTCACATCGACAGGGTCTCCTTCCCTCAGACACCTTGCCATGCTGCTGTCTGTCTCTGGTGCTGGGATCGGAGTTCTCCTCAGAGCCCGATCCCTCCATGTTGTCTCCTCTCTGTCTATGGCATGAGTCACTCAATAAGCATGTTACTACTCTTCACCCTCCAGTCAGCCAACTTGGTGACCCTGTTGAACTGACTCCCTTCAAAATGTGACAAGATGAGCCCTTTTCTGTCCTAAGTCATGGTGGACCTTCTTTTTAGATATTTCCTTCCATAATTCCCACAAAAGGGAAGGAAAGCCACACTGCAAGTGAAATTATAATGTTGTTGAGTTTTATTTTGAAGGTGCAGACTCTTCATTGGTGTACATGTGTAGGCAAATGCCCTGTTACCTTGGTTTCTGATACAGCAGGATTTATCTAATACAGATTCAAGGATGTTTAATCACAAAGGACAATTCTGACCACCAGGAGACACAGCTGCCCAGACAAAACTACAGTTTGCCTGAGTTACCTCACCCACAACTCCTTGCCTGGGGTTCGGGCAGTGTCGTCTCTAGAATAGATGGAGGCTTTCTTCCATGCTGCATTTAAAATGAGCTTGCTCTAATTAGGTGTATGTGCTACAAAAATTCACGAAAGAGCAATAGTGACTTGTGTGGGCTTCAGTCCAGCTTCCTGGGAACCAGATGAAGCTGGCCAACACCAGCTTTGAGGTTTCCCTGAAATCCCCGTCCTTCCTCTTATCTGTGAGGCTTGGCTATCCCAAACCCTTCCCATTGCCTGGGTTCCCAACTTTGCCATTTTAATCTGAATACTTATTTTCTTTTTTTAAAAAAAAATATTTATTTTTATTTTATGTGAATTGGTGTTTTGCCTGCATGTATAACAGTGTAAGGGTGTCAGATCTTGAAATTACAGACAGTTGTTAGCTGCCATGTGGATGCTGGGAATCAAACTCAGGTCCTCCGGAAGAACAGTCAGTGCTCTTAACTACTGAGCCATCTCTCCAGCCCCCTGAATACTTATTTTCACTGTTACTTCAGGGAACTCAGGAAAAGCAAAAGCTGGAGGCTTCAGAAAGAAAGGAGCAGCAGGTCAGAACCTGGTCTCTGGATCCTGGAGTGATGGGTTGATTAGCTGCTCAGCCATATTTGACTCTGGAACTGCATTTTCCCTCTGTGCCTTTGCTCCTCTAGACTCGCAGGCCCTTTCTCCCACAGCTTCTTTTAGCTTGTCTGTCTAAGCATCTCCTGCAACATCAGCTTTCTCAAGGCTCCCCATGATGCTCCTTCTTCAAGGCCCCTTCTTGATCCTTATTTTTTTTTTTTAACAGCTGCCACTACTAAGTGCCTCATCCCATTAGTGATTCTTAGTTTCCAAGAACTGCACTGCCGTTGGCACAGTAACCATATCTAGAAAGGCCTCTCCTGCTGGAGTGGCTCAGGAGATGATAGCCAAAGGCTTTCATTACCTTTGAGTTAGTGAGTCCAGCCTGGGCTAGTTCCTAGAAGGTCTGTTGTATATCTCGTTCCCTTAAGAGTATCTAGCAGTTGGTTTGGCAGACAAGTTTAAGTTGATGATGACTAATGGCAGTGTAAAGAAATGAAGTCAGCAGCAGAAAGGAAGTTCTATGCAAGGTGCCAGCTGTAGAGAGCCGGGGGAGGGTGACACACACACAGAGATGTTCATTTGAGAAGTCAGTGAGTTTGGGGAGTGAGCTGCATGCCATGAATCATCAGGAAAATATTTGCTGACACCACAAGGGTCACCAGAGGTCCCAGGAATGCTCTCTCTTTTTCTCCCAGGGCTGTGAGTCTTATTATAAAACCATGTGCAGTCATATGAAAGACTGAGATTGTCACTATTTTCAAGACTGAAGATGTGACATTCATTACATACTTATCTGCCCCAACTTGTTTTTTCAAAGATTTATTTATTTATTATGTATACAGTGTTTCTGCATGCAGGCCAGAAGAAGGGTACCAGATCTCATTACAGATAGTTTCAAGCCACGATGTGGTTGCTGGGAATTGAACTCAGGACTTCTGGAAGAGCAGCCAGTGTTCTTAACCTCTGAGCCATCTCTCCAGTCCCCTTGTCCCAACTTTTAAATAGAGTCGCACTCTGTAGCTCAGGCTAGTCTTGAACTTGTGAAGATCTTCCTGTATTGGGTTCCCAAGTGCTGGACTTCAGTAGTGAGCCACAGGACTCAGCTTTCAAATTTATGATTAAAAAAGAAAAAAATTTTAAAGCTGGGCATAGTGTTTCATGTCTTTAATTCCAACACTTGGGAAGCAGAGGCAGATGGATCTCTGAGTTCAAGGTCAGCCTTGTTTACAGAGCAAGTTTTAAGACAGCTAGGGTTATACAAAAATCAAACCCCCCCTCTGTTTTAAAAAAACAAAAATTAAAAATAAAATTTTTATTATTTATTTTATTTTATGTGTATGAGTGTTCTGCCTGCGTGTATGTATGTGTACCACATGCATACCTGGTGCCCACAGAGGTCAGGAGAGGGCATTGGGTTACCTGGAATTAGAGTTATAGATGGTTGTGAGTGCTAGAAATAGAACCAAGTCATCTCCAAGATAGTAGGTACTTGTAACACCTGAGCTATCATTCCAGCCCTTCAGCCCTCATTTTTAAATCACATTAACTACTGAGCTAGTATCTTAGTTAGGGTTTCTATTGCTGTGATAAGACATCATGGCCACAGCAATTCTTATAAAGGAAAACATTTAATTGGGGCTGGCTTACAGTTTTAGGGATTTAGTTCCTTATCAGTGTGGTATGAAGCATGGTGGTACACAGGCAGACATGGTCCTGGAGAAGTAACTGAGAGTTCTACATCCAGATCAGCGTGCAACAAGAAGAGAATGCCACACTGGAACCTGGATTGAGCATCTGAGGCCTGGCTCTCCACACGTTTTCTCACAATCCCACACCTACTCCAACAAGGCCACATCCCCTAATAGTGCCACTCCCTTCTCAAAGCACCACCTGTGTGATCTAGCTCTGGAGCAGAGTGCTGAGGAATGGTCTCATGTCATGAGGAATGGAGTCAGATTATATTGGGCAATTACCCCTAACTATAAACAATGGCTTTTCCTCAGCCTGACCATTCTGTTCCACCTGCAGAAAATATGCCCAGGTTCAAAAAGAACACACCCTGTTCTCAGTAAAACCACACACACACACACACACACACACACACACACACACACACACACACGCGCGCGCGCGCGCGCGCGCGGCCCCTTTAAACTCATTCATCACATGGAAAGGTTGGGGCTCCCTGCTGTTTCAATAAAGCAGTCTTAGCAGGTTGAGATGCCTGCTGAGGAATCTTAGAGCATTTAGCATTCTTGGAGTGCTTGCAGGAGTTTTCATGAAGCCCTGGGTGTTAATTCTCAAAGCTGCTTAAGTTGATTGTAATCCCAGCACTTGGGAGGTGGAGTTAGGAGGATCAGAAATTCAAGCTTGTTCAACATTACAAAATGAGTTTGAGGCCAGCCTGGGATGCCTGAGACACTGTCTTTAATGTAAATAACGTGGTGACACATACCTGAATTCCCAGCCCTTAGAAGACTGAGGCATGGAAAGCCATCTCCGACTTAGAGACAAGGCTGGCCTACACACTAATTTCTAAGCCAAGTCTATATAGTAAGACCCTGTCTCACTACCCCAAATAAAAATACATTATATAAGTAACATATAAAATAATATTCTAACTGGAAAAGTCAAGCTGTACAGATAAAGCCCAAATCTGTCTTGACTCCATTTCCCAAATCCTATTAGTCCCGGGGGGGGGGGGGGGGGGGGGGGGGAGGGAACTAGGCTAACCTGCATCTGCGCATGCGTAGACTCTCCATTTATTTTTATTTGCCACCTGGTAAAGAAGGTAGCTGAGGACTTCCCTGTCTCAAGAATACCTGCGACCAATTTCTACTCTGTTCAAGAATCATCCAGTGGAAGAATTGGTGGTGAAATCTAGAGCACATGCGAGGACCTGGGTGCTGTTCCCAGCTCTGCAAACATCCAAACGGGTGTGTGAAATCACCACTGAGGGCAGCCGGTGCCGAGAGTCAGAAGAGGGTTTGCTAGGTAGACATCCGAGCATGTCCAGGGCAGCACAAGACAAGGAGATCCCCTAGGCTGGAAGAGAAAGCTTACTGTACAAAGAGGCTGTTCGCTGAGCACAAGGTACCTAGGCTAGGCTTTGCCCTGGGCCAATAAAAGAACATCCTGTTGTCAGTATGAGACAGATCCTGTACATTCTGTAAGGACTGCCTGGCAGGGTCTCTTGGAAGAGCAAAATGATGGTTGGATTGAAGATGGCTGTGGTCAGTTGGGTGAAGCAGGGTCCCCACCCACGTGGGACTCAGTGCCTACAAAGGATGAACCAGTAGAGATTCCACTAAGTCAAAAGCCACAAGGATTATCTGCTTAAGGAGAATGATGGCCACTCATAGAAAAACTGGATAGCATGGCTAGGCGCTTACCTGGTTCGATGCTGCATTTGCCTAGTCTCTATGGAGGGAACTGAACCCATCAAAATCAGAACCTGCTGTCAGAACAGAAGTACCCTCACCACGGCCAGCTGTTAGCTGTCCCATAGGTGACAACTCATAGAGGCAGCCCAGAACACAAGCAAAATCATTATCTCCATCCCAGCCTCATTCCCAAAACCATTCAGGGACAGTTAGACCAGGAATTCAACCCCGTACAGAATCCTTGCCAATTTCTAATTTTAACAACTCGCTGGGCTTCATGAAGATGCCTTCCATGGCCTTCCAGTAATTGTTCTGACTTGGCTGGGCCATACCATGAACCTCTTTTTGTCCACTTATAGGTCGACCATATTGTTCTCCTGTGACAGATAGGAGAACATCGGTGGAGGAATGTTTGAATCTCACTTCACCGTCTCTCACCCAGTTAGGCCCATTACAGAGCACTGTCCAATCATCCAGATAGTCGCCTTCACCTTCCACGCCAAAGGCACTCACTTCCTGGTTTCCAGAAAGAGGTAAAGTGAAATGGTGGCTGTGGAGGTTTTGGCCAGTGTTGATGTGTGTCAACCGGATGGGCTGGCCACATTTAGTGGGGGTTCCCCTTTCACAAACTGTGGCTGTCTTCCCCCATACCCTCCAATAACTGTTGCACCAGTCAAGGTTACACCAGTCACTGACTGCTGCCCACTACCTGACCCATAGTGCACGTCGTGAGAATGCAGCCAGACATTATGGTGCGAATTGAGTAGCTTCACCACAGAGCCGCAAGTAATGACAGCCATATCGGATGCTCCCACTGCGCTCCACAAACCACCCAACAACAGAAGCGACAGGACAGCCATCCTAGATTCAAGAGCCCCTCCAAACTGGGAACTGGAACTACAGACAGTTGTGAGCTGCCATATGAGTATTGGGAATCGAACCCGGGTCCTCTGGAAGAGCAGACGGTGCTCTTAACCGCTGAGCCATCTCTCCAGCCCCCATCCAAGGATTCTGTAGAGCAGGATGGTGACCACGATCTGAGGAGATATTCCCAGGAGAGCCTGGTGCCAGAGAGTGAGTTCTACCTGTCTCCCTGTCCTCAGATCTGAGGACCGCATGAAGCACTGTGGTCACGAGTAAGAGAGCAGCCTGGACACCCACAGCTGGTCTGGTACTATGAGTTAGCATTAGTGTCACCGTGGGCTGATCTGGAGGATAGCTAGGCTCTGTTCTACCTAAGGAGAAAAGTGTCATGGCCATCCTATGAGGTAAGACGACTGCACAGTCAGAATGTAGAAGGTAAAAACAAGGCCACTTGGCAGCAGTCGAAACAAAGTACGAGCCCTGCTCTAGCCAAAGGATATCACATGTCTTCTAGCCTAGCTACCGATGAGTGATGGCTTCCCATGTGTGCTGTCAGCATCTGTCTAGTGTGCCCGCCTCTTGGTAAAAGTCATTAAGATAAGAATCACAAAATCACTCCAGCTCCTGACAACATCCATTCTGAGCCAGGCTTTGCTTCTTTGAACTTTCTGCCAATTCAGCAGGTCCTGTAAGACTCTGCAGTATCCTCCTGTCCAGATATTGCAGGCTAAGTCTCTCCAGGCTTCCCTGATACACGTGTTTTTCTTCTATAATAAACTCCGTACACGTGCTGGGTGGGGTGGGATGTTCCTGGTGTACTTGTGCATGGATGTAGATGAGAATCCATCCTGCTGGGGAGTAGAGAAATTGGTCATTGTTTCAGCTGATAAGAGCAGTTTGTGGAGGTGATGGATTGTGCAGGTACGTAGGTTCATTCTTGCAAGCTACTCTGAGGCCATGGAAACAAAATGTGTTGCCCTTCATTTAGCAGCCAGAATGGAGTGACTGACTTCACAGGTGAGCTGCAATGTCCCTTCCTGCAAAATCAATCAGAGTGTGTGGCTAGTGTAGATGGAGGGAGCTATTGCTTATTCTTCACAAAGGAAAAAAGGCAATTTAGTGAGTGTAAAAATTTTCTACGGGTCAAGACAGGGCTTCTAATCTCTTATTTTCAGTGTAGTATCTATTCCACATCCCATTCCCACCTTAACCACAAAACCATGTGCTTTTGTTCCAGTTTTAGGATATATATATATATATATATACATATATATATATGTATATACATCACATATATGCTTACATAGATATATGCATATATGGTATATGATCTGTGCATACATATTTGTCTGATATAAATATATGTGCTATACAACATATATGTATATATGATCTATACATATATGGTATGATATTTATATAATGTAAATATATATGATATATAACATATATCATAAATATGTATACATATACACACTATATATACATATATAATTTGGTGGTGGTCCCAAGGATTGAACCCAGGGCTTTGAGCATGCTAGGCAAGTGCTTTGCCACCAAGCCACATCACAGCAAAGAGAAAGACTTTTGCTTTCCTCATGCTATACTAGTAAATGAATGGAATCATTTATTGGCTTGAAGCAATCACCTAGTATGAAAATTACAACAGGGATTTTAATAAGTGAAACAATTTACTCCAAACCCTCAAAGTGAGTATGGTTTCTCACCAAGACAGCACAGATGGGAACTTCTTTGCAAGCAGCTTCATTTTTCTGAAAACATGAATTCTTCCTATAACACGGTTCCTCAAAGCTTCCAGAGAAAAGTGCCATGACTTGGGTCAAGCCCCAGACCTGTTAGGAGGCTGAACCTGGCCACCCAACCCTGGCATCATTGATCCGTAAGAGGTACAGGAAAATGAACAGCTAAGAAAATTTGACATCTAGAGGAAAGGCTTCATTCTAGTGAGTAGAAATGGTCCATGTTGGATCTAGAGTCTGGGACTTCCAAAGGGATGTCAAATGTCAATGTTCCAGACATTGTCACACAGTGTCTCTTTCATCCTAGAGAAGACAAAGTATGGAGACATGAACCCTAGGCTGTGAGGGAAACCTCCCATTTCTTTTACATGAAAGTCCGTGTGAGGCCTCTGTTCTTCCCTCTACCCTTGGACCCCAAACCCCAAGAGCAGGACTCACTGCTGATGGCCTCTGCACCTTCCACAGCATTGGCCCAGGGTCTGCCTGCAGGCAGGTTCTTGCCCATTGACTGACAGGTTGACTTTTGTATCTGAAGTACACCAGAGGAGCATTTAAACACACCTGACCTTCCCTGATGGGACAGTTGCTGGCTGGGAAGGTGATTTAGGGTGGCTTGTCAGTGGGGTGAGGATTCTGAGTGTCTGAAAAGAACATCATGATTAAAAGAAAGATACATTTTACTAAAAAAAAATACACTGTTAACATTGTTTTACACTTAAATATTTGGGTCTTCATGAAATTTGGATAATATATTACGGGCAATTTCCGTAGCACTATTCCTGTGGCTGATTAGCTCCAGTCTGGAGTATTCTGTGGGTGGTGCTGGTTGGGTCCTATTTTCAGATGGAGAAGGAAGAGGAGACATTTTCCAGAACAATGGGAGAAGTTCTTAAAAAGCCAAGTATCAAAGTGAAGTTCTTAAAAAGCCAAAAACCAAGAGTGAAGCTCTGAGTTCCCTGTCTCCTCCCAGCACAGGAAGTAAGGGAGGGCTGGTTTCTCTCTACATTCTACAGTGAAGCCCTGATCTTAGAAAAGGCCTGGCCCTTATCTGGGGCTCCTGGTGGATAGCCTTTGATGCTATTCTTTGCCTGAATGTCTCAAGTCATAGTGAATAGTTGATGCAATTCTGGTTGGGGACTGACCACTCCTAGATAGCCTAATGGACAAAGATGGTCTCACTGAAAAGATCTGCTATGTGACTTTGGGTGGAGGCTTTGGGTCACCAGAATAAGTGACTTGAAGTCAGAGATCAACCATGAATGCCATTCTGCCAGTCATGTAGTAAAGCCCTGATAGCTAGACACTGAGGCTTGCAGAGCTTCCTGGGATGACAATCTCTGTGTGCATGGTCACATATGGGCACCACACATAAATGTCACAACACAGGCTTTCTGAATAAAGGATGACAGAAAAGGGAAACCCTGTGTGGTGGAAATGTTCTCTGTATGCTGTAAATAAAGTAACTGTTTTGGCCTATGGCGAGCACCATAGCAATAGGCAGGAAATCAGAGTAGAGGCAGGTAGAAGGAGGGCAGAGTCAATCAGTCTCCATCTGACCCCCAAAGAAGAGCCATGTAAGGAATCCAGGTGAGCCACAGGCTGGGCCATGTGGCAGGTAGATTAATAGAAATGGGTTGAATTAAAATGAAAGAGTTAGCTAGCAATGTGCCTGAGACATAGGACAAACAAGATGAAATTAATATAAGCATCTGAATCATTCTTTGGAGGGTAAAAGCCGCTGTAGGCAAAGTCCAAACCTCTGGACCAAACAGGGCTGGAAATCTACAACAACCCTGCATTTGAAAGCTTGCCTGGCTCTCTCCATTTTGCCTGTCACTTCCTGGGGCTGATTGACCTCTGTAGCTCTTTCCTGTAATGAACCACCACTGTGCTCCCAGGGACTCTGGGAGACTTTCTAGATGATACCAAACCAGAGAGTGTTGGCGAATCCCTGAGCATCCAGCTGATGACAAATGAAAGGAATCTTGGGAAAATCCTCTCTTTGTACTCAGCTCTGCACACAGTTGTGACTGGGCTGTGTCTCACTGCAAGTTACTGCATTTTGCATAAAAGAAGCCTATTTCAGACTAGGCCATGTCCTGAGAGACACCATTTTGAGCACAGAGGATGACTATGCACATTGGTGGGCATACAAACAACACCATCTGTCCAGCACTATCCTGGAAGTATCCATAGATACATAGCTTATTTTTGCAGCTTCATGACAGAATTAATGCTCCCAGATTGTCTTCTGACTTCTCATGTTCTGTGACATGCACATGTATGGCATACATATATACACTGAGAGAGAGAGAGAGAAAGAGAGAGAGAGAGAGAGAGAGAAAGAGAGAGAGAATAAATTAGATGTAACAAAAATAATTAAAATTAAGTTATGTGGTGGCGGTGCATGCAATCCTAGCACTCAAGAGGCAGAGGAAGGCAGATCTCTGTGAGTTCAAGGCCAGCCTAGTCTATAGAGTGAGTTCCAGGACAGTCAAGGCTACACTGAGAGACCCTGTAAATAAATAAATAAATAAATAAATAAATAAATACCTTACCTGGAAATACATGCCCAAGAACTTACTGAACACATCAGACCAAGAAAAAGGTTCAGCATTCTCACTATGAGGAGAACATCTAACACCATCTTAGTCCCCACTGGCCTGTCATCTGGTCACCCAGTTCTTGCTTCTAAGGACTAGCAGGCAGAGAACTCACAATAACCCTGGGGCTTTAGTTTGGCTTAGTCTATGTTGTTGCAGCAGTCTGTTTGAATTTCTGTCCGTTAATACAGCCAGTCATCTGTCTGGACCTGTTGTCTGTCCACCTACCTACCTTTTCTTTCATCTGGACCTAGTTCTACCCTTCTGCAGCCTTCATGGTTTCACACCTAACATCTACTGTTGAACTTGACCCTGAGGCTTGACTCTGTGAGTGTCTCCAGTTTCTCTTCAGCAGTGTTCACTTGACAGGCCTACCCACCCTTTCCCATTTCCATCTGCCTTTCAGTAAGAAATCTTTAGAACTCCCTGAAGTCTGCAGTGGCCTCTGTCACCCTTTGTAGCCACTGATCTATCTGTATCTGTCTAGATGTACACATACATATATCAATGTGTTTACTCTGTGGGCATGTAATGCGTCATCTGAAAGTTGATATTAGTAGTTAAGAATGAATAAAGAACCTGCATTTGCTTTGGCCAGTTATCAAGGAAGGTTAAGACCATGTGGCAAACTACAGGCAACAAAATGATGGAGTATATTTATAGGAGTCACTGAAAGACTTAAATGCCAGTCAGCTGGACCACAAAGCCGGAAACAAAGACAGAGAATGTATAGCTATTGGAAAGCTGGTCATGGTTTAACACAAACAATGTAATTGCATTCAGAGAAAACTTCATGGGATTAATTGAAAAACTATTAAAACAACAACCTCACTTCCACTTCCTTGGGCCATTGTGAAGATTAGCACTTGATCATGGCCTGGAACACAGGTTCCGGAGAAATACATAAGATTCCTGTGCAAAAATAACCATCGGTTCTGCCCATCATACACTAGAATGGGGAAATAGATAACACTGCAATGCCAATGTGAGCTTTTGATAAATATTCTAGGAAAGAAGAAAAAAATGTGTGATGCCCACCTTTTCACACTTTTAGGTGCCCTTGGACAAGGTGCCTCTATGGATCTCCCCCAGGGCTGGCGAATTAGTGCTGCCAAGGACCTCACTCAGCTCACCAGAGTCAAAACTGCACATTTGCTGAAGTCTACCTACATAATTCTCTATGTTCCACAGAGTGCTGATAAAGGTTGGTATTAATTTGGAGGTTTTCCTACCACTTCCAATATGTTATCTGTGATCGTTACAAATTTTCTGTTAGCTCCAAGATCCAACTTTTAATCTGAAGCACTATTTTAAGTTAGTGAATCCTTAGAAAATTAGGAAAAGAATTTTGAGCCTTGACTGGATTTTTAAAGTAAGCTTTTTCTTTCTTTCTGGGATTCTCTTAATGACATGAAATGCTTTTGCTATAAATAATCTTCTAAGGGATTTATATTAAAAAGCTTTTAGGTTATTAAGGCCCATTTTTGACATTGTTTTTCTGATCAGGAGAGATTTTCAATGAAAGATGATGCTGCTCAGACTGCCAACCTGATAGACAAGCCACAGGCCCAATCCAGAGTGTAAGCATTCCCAAGGCCGGCATTCACCTGGGACGGAGTAGAGCTGCTGCCACGCCCCTGGGTGTGGCTATGCAAACATAGGCCCACCTGCCCTCTTAAAGAGGCTCATGCAAGGTTCTTTCTCTTTCTCTTCTGCTTTTCCCGCATCCCTGCTTCCCCATTAATAAACTCTAGTGTGGTACTCCCGGTGTTGAGATTTTAATCATGCGCAGAAAACCAACATTTGGTGCTGTGATATGGCTAGGTTTTAGGTGTTGTTTGTCCCTGAGGAGCCCATATGTTAAAGGTTTGGACCCCCCAGGTGATACTCCTGACTTTTAAAAGGTTGTCCCCCGAGGGAGGCCTTTAGATTATTAGGATCATGTTGAGAAGGGAATTATGGGATTCCCCTTTGCTTCTTGGCTCACAATGTCAAAGGCTTTGTTCCATCATACATTTCTGCCATGGTGGGGCATGCCTCGCCAGAAGACCAAAAGCAATGAGGTCAATCAATGACATTTTAATTTGCTTTCTCTTGAAGAGTCGGTTATTTGAAGTATCTTGTTATAGTTACAGACAGGGAGGAGCACTTGTCAGCCTGTCTCTCACAGCACAGATGAAAATCATAAGACCTGGGGCTGGAGAGATGGCTCAGCGGTTACGAGCACCGTCTGCTCTTCCAGAGGACCAGGGTTCGATTCCCAGCACCCACGTGGCAGCTACCAACTCTCCTTTTGTTTCTAATGCTGTGGCCAAAATACTGGAAGGAAAGGGTCATTTCAGCTCCATTTGCATGCATAGACATGGCATCAGGAGTCAGTGGCAGCTGGCCACATTGCAAGCAGTCTGGAAGCAGAGAGATAATGGTGCTCACCTCACTTTGTTTTTGATGCAGTGGCTTCCTGCCCATTGGTGGGTATAATCCATGTTCAGGGCGGGTCTTCCTTCCTCCATTAAACCCACGTGGAAACACCCTCATTGACATGCTTGGAAGTATGTTTCCATGGTGATTCTGACTCTAGTCACATTGACAAGGAGCATTCACCATCCCTGCCTGTTAATGTGGTAGATTTACTGACTGGGTTAAATATGGAACTGGCTTCTCACTCCTGCATGAACTCCATTTGGCCATTGTGATTAGACATTGCCTGTATCAACTTGAGAAGCCTACAGGGTACCCATGTTAAATACTGTTTCTTGCTATGTCTGTGAAGATGTAAAATGGTCTGTAATGTGGACAGACATCCAATCTGTGGACTTAGAATAAAACAAAAGCAGGGGACAGAGTGTCCCCCCAGCCCCTCCTGCCTGCTCCGGTAGCCTGTGTGTTCAAATTGTTTGTGCATGTTAAAGTTCCTGGAACTTCCCCACACAAAAGCCTTTTTTTGGGGGGCGGGGGTAGATCCAAATATAACAATTGCTTGCCTTTTGCCCACTTTGATTCTGTTTGTTTCTTAGTGAGAAGTTCGAACTATGAGATAATTTTTTTTTCCGTTTGTGAGTGTAGCACCTTCTGCCTTGATTTCGCCCATTAAGAAAATAGAGTCCTTGTACACCAAATGTTATAGCAGATTCATGTAGGGTAAGTCATAGAAACCCAATGATGATATTTATTTATGTGTATATATATGCACATATATGTCCAGGTGCTCATGAATGTCTTGAAACTGGAGCTCCAGGTGGTTGTGAATTGCCTGATCTGAATGCTGTCTCAGGTTCTCTATAAGAGCAGAAAATGCCCTGAACCTCTAAGCCAGCTTCCTCCCAGACCCCTAAGAATGATGCCTAAGGTTCTACTCTCTTCCTCGATTCTTATGCTTTTTAAAATTTATTTGTGTCATTTCCTCCCAAGAGCAATACAAACCCAGCACTTATCCAACACAGTCTGCACTGGCTGCCTTCTCATTTAACACTGGCCACAGCCTGCCAGTCATTCCAAGTCTCCTGGAAAAAAAAACAAAAAACAAAAACCAAAAAAAAAAAAAACAAAAAACAAAAACAAAAACAAAAACAAAACAAAACAAAACAAAAAAACCAACCAACCAACCAAACAAACAAACCAAAATGTAACACAGGCTTATAACTAACATCCCTTGTGAATTACTGTCCATGACTCAGAAACCAACATCCCTGAAAATATTAGGAACTTGTGACATTTCTCCTTGGATAGTTTCTAACTTTTTATTTCTTCCACCTTCACTTACAGGCAGAGTACATTCTTCTAACCTATAAAAGATAAAAAGGCCAGAAAGACCGTTCATGTTTCTCTTTGATTAGCAGGCTTCCTCCAAAGTCCTTTCTTGGTAGTGTCAATAAATGACGTCATGGTAGCATTAGCTGCCTGCACTTGGCTTGAGTCTGAGATGAGTCTCTGTTTCGGTGACAAGTTTGCTCATATCATGTGAATCTTGAACGTTGCCATTGTTCGGGTTTGTATTTCTCCAGCAGTTAATGGTGCATAGGAAAATGCCAGTCCTGTGCCCGGCTTCTCCATTTCTTGAAGTTGAACTTCATTGGACTTTCAAATGAAGGTGATGTTACACTGTTTAGCTCAGTGGCTGTTCTTCAGTGGGTGGTGCTGAACTGCCCATCACTCTGACAAGCACACTCCAGCCTGCTGCCTTCACCAAGTCCTCTATCAGGAAAGGCAGCATGGAGACCTCAAAACCCACAGCAAGATAACTGCAGGGTCTTGAGCCTTTGCTCCAGAGTGTTTCTACTACCTCAGTTCTTGAGAGAATAAACACCAGCCTCCCCGAGCAGTGTTGGGGCTCAGAGAAGACATGATAAAAACGTGGACATAGTATTTTCAGCTGAAGGCATTTGAGTAGTAACAGATGCATGAAGGGCTGATTACCCTATGCTTCTGCCCGGAACAGTGATTCTTGTGGGTCATGACCCCTCTGGAGTCCCATTTCCGATATTTACCTTATGATTCCAAACAGTAGCAATATTACAGTTATGAAGTAGCAACGAGAATCATTTTATGCTTGAGGGTCACCACAGCATGAGGTACTATATTAAAGGCTCACAGAATTAGGAAGATTGAGAGCCATGTTCCTAGAATCTGCAGGCCATAAATTTTTCTTTGAGGAAAAAAAAAATGTCCTCCTTCATCAGAGCCTAGGAGCCATCATGGCAATGTAGGTGGGTGCAAGAAGCCCCCCAAAGTAACTCCAATTTCTCTGTGTATTTTCTACTCAAGGCCATCAGGTGTTTTAAACAGGCACAGTAACACAGCTTCACAGAATTAAACAAATGCAACATAAAAGAATGCAACACATCTTTGTGTTATTAAATGTTCCACTGCATAGACAAATGTAACACACCTTTAACTAATGTTCTACAACATTTCCCGCTTTTATCTAGATAAAATTGAAAGGTCACGTGGTTTATTGAAGTTCCTGGAACATGGCAACCAGATTCCAGCTGCACAATTCTAACTGATCATCCTGTTCCCAGGTGGCTCTGTCTCTTCTGATCTCTCCCTTTCAGGTCCCTTCTCCAATGTTACATCACTGGAGACACTGCGCTCAGCAGAGCCTCTCACTCCTCCCTATCTGGGGCACACCAAGGTGATGAATTGACCGAAGTCCCTCTCCTCAAGTGCTCCATCCCCCAGTGATCTCAGTGACGGTAACTTCCTCTCCAGGGAAAAAAGCAGATGCAAACATTCTCTTGATTTAAATTCTAAGCATGATATTACTTTAATTAAAAAGAAAGGAAGGAAGGAACGAAGAAAAAAGAAAAGAAAGAGGGGCTGGAGAGATGGCTCAGCGGTTAGGAGCACTGACTGTTCTTCCAGAGGACCTGAGTTTGATTCACAGCATCCACATGGCAGCTAACAACTGTCTGTAATTCCAAGATCTGACACCCTTCCACAGTTATACATGCAGGCAAAACACCAATTCACACAAAAATAAAAAAATAAATATTTAAAAAAAGGAAAGAAAGAAGAAATCTTGTTTATACATTTGATTTATCATATGTTTTACTTTTCTTTTTTAAGGTAGGATAATTTAAAAACTAATTCTGAAAACTTTAAGCTATATAGTCAGCACTTAAAAAGAGAGAGAAAATATCTGGAGTTATGGCTCATCAGTTAAGAGCACTTGCTGCCACAACAGAGGACCTAGGTTTGGCTTCCAGGCAGCACCCATGGTCTCTCATGACCATCTGGAACTCCAGGTCCAGGGACTCTGATGCACTCTTCTGCTCTCTACAGGCATCACACATACACACACATGTTCACACATGAGTTCACACACACACAGAGTGCACAAACATACATGCTGGTAAGACACCTATACACATACAATAAAGTTTTTAAAATTAAAAAGTTATAGTATTGACTTAGTGTGTGCACACCATGGCAGGTGAAGGTCAGAAGACAGCAGTTCAGTTCTCTCTTTCCATCATGGGGTCTCAGGCACCCATCCTTGATACAATCACAGAGTCATTAGAGCATCTCTGAATGTCTTATCTTCTTGGTGTGTCCAAATTAGAAGTTGGACCATTGAGTTATATATATATGTATATATATATATATTAGATTATTATTTGTGTGAGTGTATGTATGTGTGTTCCACATTTGAGTGGTACCTGTGAATCCAGAGGAGGGCATAGTATCCCTTGGAGCTGGAGCTACTGGGTGTTGGGAACCAAACTAGAGTCCCCTGGAAAAGCAGTAAGTACTCTTAACTTCTGAGCTAATCCTTCAATTCCTAAATCTCTGTATTTTAAAGCTGCTATAACTGGGGTTTTCTGTTATGTGTAGCTGAACTTAAGAGCATACATATAATTTTAATAACATCTGACACTTACAGGGTTTGTCAGGTTTCTTTTTCAAGGAAATTATGCCCTGACCTATAGAGAGTGGGTATTCTTTATTACCCCAGGCCATAGATACGACAGAGTGTATGAAGGACATAGAAGAATCACAGTGCTCTCTGTAGGAGGGTAGAGCTATGGAGAACCTGGCTACAGCTGGCTCTGGATCCAAATCCTGCTGCTGCTACCACAACTAATCCCAGTGTCTCTTCTGTAAACTGGTGAGAGGAATACCTGCCACCCAGAGTGTTCTGAAGAATAAAAGGTACAGTACCTCATATATAGTGCTCAGGAGATTATTATGTATCTGTTAGTAGTGTTTGTTCCTTAATATAATTGTTTGCATTGCTTTATAGAGATAAGCCTTGATAGAGGATGTAGCCTACAGTAAATTATTATTAGATATGTGATCTTGGTAAATAATTTGCTTTATTTTATTATTTATTAATTTCTTATTTGATCAGAAGTGTGTTTTTAAAAGCATCTGGGGACTGGTAACAAATTTATTTTTCCAGAGTAAATCATCTTATAAAATTTATTCTTGGGGCTGGAGAGATGGGTTAGTTGTTAAGGGCCAGTGGCTGCTTTTCTGGAGAACTGAAGTCCAGTTCCTAGCACCTATATCAGATGACTCACAGCTGCCTGTGAGTCCAGTATCAGGGGATCTGATGCCCCCCCTCTGGTCTGTGCAATATGCACACACACAGAGACACTCTCACATGTACATAGATAAAGGTAAAATCTTTAAAAAAATATTCTTTGTATGTGTGTTGGAGGAAAGCAGATTTTAAGCACTGTTTGCTGTTTGCAGTATTGGGAATTGAACTTAGGATCGTTTTTTTTGCTTGTTTGTTTTGTTCTTTTGAGATAAGGTTTCTCTGTGTAGCTCTGGCCATCCCAGAACTCACTCAGTAGACTGGGCTGGCCTTGAATGCAAAGATTCTCCTGCTCTGACTCTGGGTATCGGGATTAAAAGTGTATGCTACCACCACAGGCAGAAGATAGGCTCTTAAGCTGTTCTACCACTTAGCTGTCTTCACATCCTTTGGTATTTTACATGTAAGAATATTATAATAAAATAGTTATTTAAGAATACACGGATAAAGAGCCGAAGTTGAAGGGGAAGGGAATTCAAATGCATGTCACAACATTAAATGCCTAATTTGTTGTGCTTTGTGCCTTCCTCAAAACATTAAAGCAAGATAATAGAGTTTGAAAGCCCTCGATAAATAAACCTATCTGTATTATTCTATTAGAAAAAAAAATGAGAGTGCAATTTTCATCCAGAAAATCCATATCCAGTGATCATCCGAGCCAGGCACACCATCTTTCATAAACAGCGCATAGCCATTTCCATCAGGCTGAATGTAAGATTATTATACTTGGAAAGGAAATTCCAGGAACCTTCATTCTAATTAACATGGAAATGAAATCCACAGAATAAATATGTATCCAAAGTGTATGCAGTCCCAGGGTACAGTGTAGACAGCTGCAGGTTGATTTGATCTGGTTGCATTAACAGCACGGAGTGTTTGCTGGAGAACATTGAGTGGAAAGTTGATATTCAGTTCAATTAAGAAGGGCAAAGTAAAAATTATGAAAGCAATTTCCTTTGTTCAGTTAAATTAGGCATCCAACAGCAGGCTACTCTTTGACCTTCCTGGGAAGGGCCAGGATGGCTTCTAATGACCATTAAATGAACAGTCAGACTATTCTTACAAATGTTTAACAAGCAGTACTTAGGAAAGCACATTCCGGATGGAAAATCAGCCAGGGATGATTTCGCAAGGATATTTGTGGCGTATTTTACTGTTTCAAGTTATCAGCGTTCCATCTGGGGAGCCAGGAAGGACTGGTGAGCATACCAGATAAAACTGAGTGTGGGGTACACCAAACAGAGGCCACTCTCTGCCTCTTCCTGATTTGTGTTCCAAGAGCTGAATGAAGCAAAACAAAACAAAACACCATTTGGGTGCTTCCTGATGTGGAGGAGAACCCTGGTGTTTGCAAAGATGCCCAGTTTCTGAGTGTGTCTCCTGAAGGGACGAGAGCTCAAGAACAGTGCTGCCTCTGCCCACTGTTATAATCCCAGCTGCTTTTGCAGCAAGGGGCATCCTGTTACTTCGTGGGCCAGTCCACACCACAGGACTGTGGGAGTTAAGTCTGTTTTCTTGCCTACTAACATCCAGGTTGCTGTGCCAAACACTGTGTCAACACTGAGCTGCTAGAACCAGTTTTGAGACTGCTGGCCTTTCGTGTACACGCCATCCTTTCTCATCCAGATTCAGAGTGAGCATTCCAGCAGACACTGTGGGTCACACTCCATGATGGTTTCCATAGAAAATCTGCCACTATTTGGTTTTATAATTAGAGGATCCCCAACAACATACCCAAGGTTGGCTTTTTTGACTCAAAACCATTTAAAATGTAAATGGATTCAATTATTGTTATGTTTAACTGAAGTAGTACAAGACATGCTTTGAATTCTGTTTCAATATTAATGTTGAAGCAATATGCTCTACACAAGAATTTTCAAATTCTAACAAAACAGCATACCATAAATAATAGCAAAGGTTTTTCTTCTTCCTCCTCTGTTTCTGTTTTTTTTTTTCCATTGAAATATAGTGCATTGTAAAATAATAATTAAAAAAAGGTCACAATAAACTTTTGCATTTACCCCGTAGCAGGAAAGGACCCCTAGAATCTGGAGCAGCCTTTCAGCTCGGCAATGTACTAAGGAGCAAATTCAAGCCTGAGCTTTGAAAGACTCTTGTAGTGTCTTCTAACATCAGAAAAAGGCAGTCCAGGAGTGACCAGCCCCAGGAGAGATGGCTGAAGGTGAGACTTACTGAACCAGAGTCACAAGTAAGAAAACAAAACAGTTGTTATTTTAAGCCACTAATTTTGAGAGTGTTTTGTTATACATCAAGAGGTGAACAATGGCATATCTCTGACATCTCTCATCTATAAGGACACAGGAACATGGTCTACTGGAGGAACGGTAAGTATGAGCTTAATGTGATGCCAAAGAAGAGCATAGCACAATTCAGCATCATTACAACACAAGGGAAATGGGGAGGGGAGAGAAAACAGAGCAAGGAGTGATTTTCCACTCTGATACATTATATAGAGTTTTGCCAGCTTGTTTCAGAGTTGCTCCGACACACTGGCTGCTTCTGGAATTTGCTGAGTCTCAGCAGATCCCTAAGGCTCTAGAGTCCAAACCCGATAGTCCTGAGGTATGGATGACTCTACCATCTGGAACTCGACACAGGAATTCTCAAGATGGCGTTTGTGATTTTAAAAGGTTTTGTGTGTGTTGTGGCAATTGCTGTCTGCCTGACCGATAACCTCACTTCAACAGGGCCAGGGCTTGAGACCCCAGGATCGAGGGGAGGGGGGAAGCTAGAAACTGTATTCAACTTTGTGACTTGAGAGCCACCGGGAGTCAGTCCCTGCAGACACCCTGGTCATCGAGGCTCTGAGCCTGTGAGGGGACAGCCACACTTGACCCATGCTCACTACAGGTCATTGCTAAAGAGAAGGCCAGTTGGGAGGCATAACCACGTCCATATCTACTCAGCCTGAAGTGGACAGATCTAGACATGGTGGAGACAAGAAGAATCTCCAAGCATGGTGACACATACCTGTAATTCCAGCAGTAGGGACTCCAAAACAGAAAGATCAAAAATTCAAAACCAGCCTCAGGTACATAATGATTTCCTGACCAGCCTGGGCTATCTAGAGAAACAGTTCCAAAAAAGAAATATAGAAGTTGGAGAAGAGACTGTTTGTGGTCAGTAGGAAGAGCAAGAGAAACGCTAACGAGAGGAAAACTCAGAGTGAACCTTTAGGAGACAGGAAAAGAAGGGGAACAAAGTCTGAAAGCGAGTACAGGTTTTACACAGCAGCCCTTGTTTTCTTTCTCTCTTTAGGAGCTTTTAGAAACTTCTCTTTTTAACTAGGGGTTTTGAAATTTCACAGTGAAGGGCTTTACGATGAGCATGTGTTCTAGTCACTGAAGGGACAACCTATCCAACCTTGCAATCTTAACTGTGGCCTCGATTTCAGCAAGTTTTCTTCTAGTATTTCATCAATAAACTTTCCCCACTCCCCTCTTCCCGGAACCCTCACTATTCAGATGTCTTCTCACTGTTATACATCTGATTTTTGCCCGACTCTAGAGTTCCCTGATCTTTTTTAAGATTGACTCCAAATAAAATAATTTTACGGGGAATTTATTTATTTTTTTTTTTTTTACAGTTTACATTCAAAAGAGCAATGGGAAATGTCAGAGAGGAAGGGTTTTATGTTCTGTTATGGAAAGACTATACAGACAGTAGATGGAAAATCCAAAGATAGAAAGGCTGTTTTATATAATAACAATGGGGGCAGAATTTATATCCAGATTAGTATCATTTGTACTAGAAAACAAAAACTGTATTGCAGAACACAGCAGTATAAAGGGATAGGGCAGGAGGGAGGGAAGAGGGTTAGCAAAAAACAGTGGCAGGTGTAGGGGAAGAACTGAGATGGGGTCACCCTCCAAAGGACGTTGTTAGGAGATGGGGTCCTGAAGGGGGAGATAAACGCCATGTACAGCGTGGTGGGGGCCTTAATGGGGAGACAGAACCTTTGGCTCTCAATATACGGGGAGAGAGAGAGCCGTAACTCTCAATATACCGGGAGAGAGAGCGAGTCGTAAATGGAGACCTCTCTTCAAATCCAAAGTACACAAGGAGTTTCTGATTTTATAGGCTTTCAAGAGGGGGGGAGGGGGAAAACTTCATATCACGTGACCTAGTCTGGTCTGACCTAATTGCCAAGGGGCACAGATGCGTTGCTAGGTAGCTCCTCAAGGGGAGGAGCTGCAAGGCCACAGCACAGAGTGCCTTCTCTAGAACTTTCTGTAAGAGGAAGAGAGGCACAGGGCATGGACTCATTTTGGGAGAAGGAAGGCAAGCAGCTTGAGGGCCTGTGATCCCGCAGGATGAGGTGATGAAGAAGGGAAGGGGGTGGGAAGAATGGAGGAAGGGAGGGAGGGTTTCCTTAGCAATACACTACAAAGTTCCCTAACCATGATCCAAACAGTAGGAGACAGATCAAAAATGGCTCAAGAAATCAAAACTGCTGGACAGAATAAATCTGAGATCTGGGGATGAAAGGGTGGAATTTCAATACAGTGGAAAAGTGGTAGGCTATGCAGTCAACTGTGTTAGAACATGTAAAGAGCCTTCTAGAAAGTCAGATTTCCAGATGGGTTTGGTGTCCTACACCTGCCACACTAGGACTTGGGAACTGGAGGCCGGAGGACTGAAGGTATGAGCCCTGCCTGGGTTACAGAGTGAGTTCAGGGCCAGCCTGGCATTTTAGTGAGACCCTGTCTCAGAAGGGATAAGTAAATATGGCTGGAGGTGTAGCTCAGAGGTAGAGTACTCACACAGAATGCAGGTCCCGGACTCGGTCCGTAGAACTGCAGAAAGTGAATGAAATGAATGGTTAAGTACCTAAGAGGGAGTTCCTGCAGACTGCAGTAAAGATGGTTAGTAAAGAGAATAATAACTAGGAAAAGATGACAGGTAAACAGTGAAATTATAGAAAGAGCACTCAATATACTAAGAAAACATCAGGACTAGGGAGAATGCTTGCCTTGGGTTCAGTTGGAGGGGGTGAGAATCCAAAGATTGGTATTTCAATTTTAAAAAATATACTAAGTATTTCAAACAGAAAAGCCAATAAAAGAATAAATATAAATTGTGTGTGTGTGGGATGTGTATGTGGTTGTGTGTGCATGAGGTGTATGTGTGGTGTGTCTGTATATGGTTTGTGGGGGGGGATGTGTATGTGTGTGTGTGTGCATGTGGTGTTTGTGTGGTGTGTCTGTATATGGTTTGTGTGTGTGGGGATGTGTATGTGGTTGTGTGTGCATGTGGTGTATGTGTGGTGTGTCTGTATATGGTTTGTATGGGGAATGTGTATGTGGTTGTGTGTGTATGAGGTGTATGTGTGGTGTGTCTGTATATGGTTTGTGTGGGGGAATGTGTATGTGGTTGTGTGTGTATGAGGTGTATGTGTGGTGTGTCTATATATGGTTTGTGTGTGGGGTAAGTGTACACTCCCCCTCCCCCCCACAAAGCCCAAAGCTCTGCCAGTTGCCATCATATTCCCAAGATGGGGTCTTGTAACCAAGAGGTAGGCTGGCAGCAAGCCAGCCCCTCTTCAGATGTTGTCGTTACTGTTTGAGACAGGAACTAAAGAAGCTCAGGCTCACCTCAAGCTCACTGCATGATTTATGATGACTTTGACTTCTTATCCACCCAAATGTGTCTACCTCCCAAATGCAAGAGGCCCCGACTGTTAAAGGGACCTCATGTAAACTAGCCAAGTACTGTAAAAACAGCTATGGCCTTATTGTTCTTTGGTTCCTTTTCCTCCTTTAGGAGGCTCCTTTTCCTTCCCTTTTGCTTTCTTGGGGAAGGATAGTCCTGGGTGGATATCCTGCATGCTCATCCCCCGGCTCATCAAAGAGTGGGTTTCACTGGCAGCAGAACTCAGGACTTAGATGGGGATTCTTGAAATGTCAGTATTTGTGGGTCTTTCTTCTGGAATGATTCTATATTTCTGGAAAAGAGCCCTCTATTGTTTGGCCTGAAGATTTTCAGCTAGCCCACTGCCTGTGTTCTATAGCAAGAGGTGGAGGCAGTGGTGGGGAGGAGGAGCCTGCTGTTAACCTTCACCATGCCCCTTGGCAGCAATCCCTTCTTCCTGAAGTCCTCCCTGGGCCCGGTGCTCCTGACCTGGGAGTGTATACAGTTCTGGGTTTTCCTTACTGCAGACGTGAGGAAGAAGAGTAGAGGAAGGGTTGTAACTGAACTTTAAATGGCTTTTATACATCCTTCAGGCCCCACTTGCCTCCCTATGGCTTCTCTGCTCTATTTCGTCACCACTCAGTGCATTACCTGTCTTCACACTTTAGCTTTGCATTGCCCGTGTTTCTTTCTTTCTTTTTTTCTTTCTTTCTTTCTTTATTTATTTGCCTTGGTGTTTGCCTGGAACTGGAACTACAGACAGTTGTGAGCTGCCATGTGGGTGCTGGGAATCGAACCCAGGTCCTCTGGAAGAGCAGAGGGTGCTCTTAACCGCTGAGCTATCTCTCCAGCCCCCGTGTTTCTTATCTGTAGGTACCAATGTGGGAGTTGTTTGTATTTCTTTCTTTCTTTTCTTCTTCTTCTTTTTTTTTTACTTTGAATGTTTACTTAGCAGGGAAAGCTATAGAAACATCTTTCCCATGTCACAAAAAAAATTAGAAGGCATTAATCTCTTTCTCCCCTTAGCTG
This sequence comes from Sigmodon hispidus, assembly GCA_004025045.1. Lineage (NCBI taxonomy): Eukaryota > Metazoa > Chordata > Mammalia > Rodentia > Cricetidae > Sigmodon > Sigmodon hispidus. The sequence goes on from PVIH01005536.1 coordinate 111,646, forward strand.
TGGAAGAGGAGGAAATTGTAATCTGCTTTCCTCACTCCTGCCTCACCTTCCATTTAATTTCACCTTAAAATTCCCCACATTTAGGTTTAAATACATTCTGATCTTCAAACACACTTCTCTATAGGTTGTTTCTGTAATATGAAAATAGACTCCATCATACACAATGTGTAGGTGTCTGAGCATCATCCATTGAGAAATCACATAATCTGAGTGGGCTCATTCAAAAGAAAACATGATTTCTTTCAGTACACTTATGCAATTTCAGGAGACCCTAAAGAGTCTATTTTTCCCTGTACTCTATCAGCCGCATGGCCTTTTCGCTTATCTTTGGGATCCTGCTTTCTTATAAATTTAGGTTTTTCTTAGAGCTTCTACAGTTGAATTTACTGGAAGAGTAAAGAGAAGAGAGTATAGGAGTTAAAATGCTAAAACATTAAAATATCCCATTATTAATAACCAAGAGAACTTTTCAATAATTTCCCGTTTTCATATTGCAGTTAGGTTAGTATTTGGGTGGAAATTTGACCTTATATACTCAACCCAACACTCAAATCTGTGTGTAAGTCTGGGAAATAGAAACTGTCAAGTTCAGGCACCCTACTGAGTTCAGAAAGAATGCTGTAGACAGAATGTCTTTAACAATAAATGTCTTGTTTATAAGCTTAAAGTAGAAAGATATTGCAAGGACAGTGTCAGGACAGGACACAGGAAGCCTTTATCTGTGATTATATCTTATATACATACCTTATAAAATCACCCCCAAGACATCTCAGTGTGTTCTTCCTATCTCTTGGCTCAGCTGCACTGATCTTGAGAGAAGTTGCCTAGGTTTGTCAAGATGCCTCAAGTGTTGTTGCCATGGAAGCTGAAGAGGAAAGAGGACTTACTCTGGACCACACACCAAGCTGGTGATTTCACATGTCAATATTTACTGTGCATCACTAATTATGTTGTTAATCAATATTTTATTTGAATGTTTACTATATCTTTAATTGTGACCAGAGAGGTGGGCTCACCTTGCCTAGGCATTCAGGTCACCTTGTTCTCTGCCTTCCCCCTGATAATGATTCTGCTTTTCTTGGCAGGCCCCATACATCCCTTCACCCCGAGATGCCAGCCACAGCCTTCCAATGCCACCAGCACCCATCTTTTTATCTTCTCCCTCTAGTCAGATTCTGAGACTCTAGAATCTGCCTCCTCCTGCTGCTGTGCATTCTTCTAGTTCCTCTTAAACAATGGAATGTTTTTCTGAGAACTTCAAATTTCCTGGAACTTGAATTCTAGGGCATTAAAAGATGGAGTTGAGCATCAAAGTCGGGTGGTTCAAGGGTTATAGCAGGAAGTCAGGAGCAGTTACAAGAGGCTTGGCACTCAGATATATATATATATGTGTGTGTATATATATATATATGGATTTTCTTTATATTGTTGACAAAATTTACAACAATATCATTGGTACTAATGAACTTTTTGACATTAAGAAATGACTATACCCTAAAAATTCGGGAACCAGGAGCCTATCCATTTTATACAAACAAACACCAAAATAAGCTCAAAAAGTAGCCTAGTTGGCTCAAGGTCACACTGTAGGTTAGGATCCTGTTGCATCTGGGGTACAGTCATTAGGTTCCCAGCTTCAACCCATGTGCTTTCTAGTATGTCACTCCTGAACACCATGGATCTCCTCAATTACATCCAGAAATGAAGGACCAGCTGAGTTGTGATGTAGCAACTTCACCCTCCTCAGAAATGTTAAGTTTTACTGAAAATCATCGTTTTGATCCATCAAGACAAATAATACATAAAGAAATAATTTTTAGGGGCTGGAGAGATGGCTCAGCGGTTAAGAGCACCGACTGCTCTTCCAGAGGACCGGGGTTTGATTCCCAGCACCCACATGGCAGCTAACAACTGTCTGTAGTTCCAGTTCCAGGCAAACACCAAGGCAAATAAATAAATAAAATAATAAATAAATAAAAGGTTTAAAAAAAAAAAGAAATAATTTTTAAAGATTATCTCATCCAATAAAAAGAAAAAAGGAAAGGTAGGGAAGAAAGAAAGGAAGAGAGGGAAAGAAATAGAACCTGACTTACCACAGCCAGACACGTGTGAATAAGATGCCCTCAATTCCAGGGGAGCACTGAGTGGAGATCATGGAGGAGCGCTGCTTTTCCAGAGGCCAATGGCGTGGCTGTAAAAGGGAGGGACAGGATCAATGAAGTAGGCTGGGGAGGAAGTGGTGATGAGATGTTGGGGTTGATGAACAGTTCAAACTATCGTCAGAATGGCCTTTGTCAAGAAAACAACCACAAGTTCTGGTGAGGATATGGGGAAAGCAGATCCTTAGGCACCACTGTGGGAGTGCTAACTGGCATGTAGGGCGCAGTTGGCCCTTGTGCAACTTGCTGGAACATTCTATGCTAATTAGGCATTGAGTAGTGACCTATCCGATGTGCTTATGCTAATTAGGCATCAAGTAGTGACCTATCCAATGCGATCCCCGAATATGCTAATGAGCCATTACTTTGGACCAATCACCAGCTATATGCTAATGAGGCATTACGTTGGGACCAATCACGTGTCCCAGCTTCCCTATATAAGCAGGCTGCATCTCAGGCTCGGGGTCTTCTTTCCACCATTCTCAACTGAGCTGTACTCCAATAAAGTGTGATCCGAGAAGAATCGTGCGTGTGGTGACTCGTCGTTCTACAGGACAGAAAGCGGCTCACCGCAGTGGTACAATCACTATGATCATTAGTGTGAAGTGTCTTTAAAACATGAAGAGAGGTACGAAGTAAGGCCCAGCTACATTCCTCCTGGACATATAACCCCATGGACTTTGTACCCTCCCTGCAGAGGCACTTTATATCTCTCTGCAGAGAAGATTCATGTTCATTGCTGTTCTACTCACAAAAAAACAGGAAATGGGATCAATCAGCTTACATGTCTATCAACTGATGAATGGGTCACACAATGAAATTCTATCTGACAGCCAAAAAAAACCCTGAAGTACTGAACTTTGCAGGAAAGTGGGTAGAAGTGGAAAAATATGAAAGTAATAACCCAGACCTAGAGAAATAAACATCACATGTTCTTGAAGAGAGAAAACTTAGCTCAAGCAACCCCATTTTGCATTCTAGTAGCTATTTTATAAAAAGGCAAAATAAAGTTTAGTTTCACATTTCTGGCAGGGGGGGTCCTGTCCAGTTCTGGGAGAATAATAGTCATGCCTGACCAGTCCTGGGAAAAGATCATGTCCTAAAAGAATAGACTTAGCAGGGGGCCTCCCCAGTTCTGAGAGAATAGCTTCCTACCTGCCCAGTTCTGGGAGATTAGCCAAGACATCTGCCCAGTTCTGGGAGAGAAATAGATTCTTGCTTGCTCAGTTCTGGGAAAAAGCAGCCACCCAGGTAGGGGGTGGGGTTCATCCAGGTGGGGTCCAAAGATGCTCTGGGGCAGAAAGACCCTGAGCATGAGCCAATGAGTAGCGCACCAGCACTATGCCCCCAAGCAACCAACTCTATTGTAGCTTTTGCCAATAAAAACCCCTTGTAACTGAGGGCAGCTAGCTATCCTTGCACTGTTATCACAGAAGCTTGAAATATGCTCCCTGCTTGCCTTGTATTGCGCTGCCAATAAACCTTGCTATTGCATTCCGGACATCCTTGACTCTAGTGGTCTCTCTGGGGGTCGAGCTTTGGGAATAACAGTTCTCTTTCATATGTAGGTTAGGGGTGGGGGTCTCCAACAGTCTTATGAAACTGTGAACCCTGTGAGTGAGCTTACAATACCAATCTGTCTGGCTACAGGTGGTCACTGGTGTAACAGTGGCATGAACTTACATGAAAACATATACCTCTAAAGAGGAAGTGATGTGCTTGGGACAATGAATGTGACCACATGGTGACACAGGTAAGGCAGGGAGAGAGAGAGAGAGAGAGAGAGAGAGAGAGAGAGAGAGAGAGAGAGAGAGAGAGAGAGGGAGAGAGGCTTAAGGGCATACTAGTGTCTTGACCTTCTCCCTAGCATTTGTATAGGAGACCCAGCATCACCACGAGTTCAGAACCTTATTTTAAAACAAGTTCTTTGTGGGGCAGAGATGCTACTGCTCCAGAGGACCTAAATTGGGTTCCTCACATGTCAGGTGACTCACAACTAGCTGTAATTCCAGCTCTAGAGAATGATACCCTCTTCTGGACTCCAAGGTCATTCACACTCATGTGCACATACTCCCCACACTGAAACATGCATATATATACAACTACAACATAAAATAATCTCCCTTTTTTTTTCAATGAAAAGAGGTATCTTTTTATACACACACTGACCTGTCAGGTTCTGATCTGAAGCAGCAGTTGGTGCTATAGGAGCAAGCTCAGATCGCTTGGCCTCTTCAGCGCTCTCACAGCCTGAGAGATGTAGCCTTCAAGGCTGCCTCACAGCTGAGCTGCCTCACTAGAGAAAGGAGGGCCTGAAATTGTACCTAGCATGGCCACAATGCACACTAAAAAGAACTGAGAGGCACTGGAAAGGGAGTGGGTGAACTCTGAGCCCCAGGGACTCTTGGGGAATGCAGGTGAGAGAGATTCCATAGAAGTCTCACCTCAATTCCAAGTTCAGAATTTCATCCCTATTCAGAAGCAGCCTCTCTTTGCAATGCTTCCAAATTAGAGTGAGAGTTTCTGTAGTTATAGCTGTACTTCCTTACATTACAAAAGCCAGCGAAACCAAAGTCCCTGGGGGTTCTCCATTGTCCCAGACTCTTGCCCCAGAACGTCTAGTTCTATGAAGCTTTAAAAAGAGAGATGAGCAGTCTGATATTAAAATCTGTCTGTATATTGTTTTCTAATCATGGCAAGATACAAAAGGTAACGGGCAGGGGTACATTTCCAGTGTGGTAACAGAGTCCCTAGGCCAAGTTCCAAGGTGGAAATAGACGATGGACAAAGGATGGGTTGAGGGGATGTAGAAGAAAGGCATAAACCTAGAAAGGAGAGTCAATGGTGGCAAGAGTTCTTCCCAACTTGTCCATGTGAGACAAGACACCAGGCAGCAGCCCGAGAGGGACAGCATGGTGCTGACTGGACACCACTGGCCATCACAGCAGCTAGTTTGCCCTTGGCCTTAATGGGGTCAGGAAAAGAAATCCAGGAAGAGAGTGTAAAATGAGCTACTGAGTTTAGAAAAGCCATTGGCTGGGGCTGGAGAGATGATGGCTCAGTGGTTAAGAGTACTGACTGTTCTTCCAGAGGACCTGAATTTGATTCCCAGCATCCACATGGCAGCTAACAACTGTCTGTAATTCAAGATCTGACACCCTTACACAGTTATACATGCAGGCAAAACCAATTCACATACAATAATAGAAAGAAATATTTTAAGAAGAAAAGCCATTAGCTGAGCTGCCTAAGGACTTCTGGTGCGTGGAGAATTAAAGGAGTATTTTAGCACAGCGGTAAAATATTGTTAGGGTAGATGGAACACCTCAAGATGTTTCAGGAAAAAGAGCACTTGAGCCAAATTTTCTCCTCGCTGTCTTGTTTAAGTCAGGCTTCCAGCTGCCCACAGATGTTGGAGAGAGAACTGTCATGAAGATATGCAGCAAAAAACCGGGAAACACATCCCTCTCCTCTGCTCCATGCTCCAGATTTGCGTTCTAGGTCCTTTCTAAAGTTGCATTTGATGGTGCATATTTTACTGTAGAACATTAAAAATTAATATCTTTCTGAGATTATTGTAGATTTGTGTGCAGTTGTGAGAAGATCTCGAGCACTCCCCTAACAGTAACATCTTACAAAAAAACTACTGTGATCTAACAATTGTTATGTACATGGATAATACACAGACATATTCATGTTGTTATCTGATTCTTTCACCCACCTCCTTGTTCTGTATCTACCATAATCTACTGCATCATTTTGGCATCTAGGATGATTCTATAAAATCATACAGCATTTAATTCAGCCTTAACTCTTCCACTTAGCATGCTCTCTAGAGAGTCATCAAGTGCTTGGCACAATGGGAAACTGAGGTCTCTAAGTGTGACAAAAGCCATCAGGTTGCCTTCCCTTCTTTTCAGTTGTGTTTGTTGTATCAAGTCTGAAAACTATTTAACTAGATCCCAAATATTTTATATCCTTTTGGTTTTAAAATGGGGCCACTATGATGGTCCAGCCAATAGAAGTGCTTCTGTGTGATCCTGGGTTCCCAAGCTTGCTCCCTAGACTTCTTGATGGAAGGAGAAAACCAACTTTTGCAAGCTGTCTGTGATATCTAAAATGTTGGCTCTAACTGCTGAGCAGTTTTCTGTGGGTTTCATGTACATGCCACCAAGTGTATCCACTGGTGAAGGAATTGCTTTCAGTCTGGGGACAGTTAGGGATCAAGCTTCTATGAGCATTCATGTACAAGCTTTTAGGGGAACAGAAGTTTTCATTGCTTTGGAACAAATGTCCAGGAACACAATTTCTGTATCATACAACAGCTTCATGTTCATTTCTTTAAGGGACTGCCAGGCACAATAGCTCATACATATGGCTTCCTATCTATGAATATGGTACAGCTTTCCATTTATTTAGACTATTAATTTCTTTTGGGCTGTTGTCAGTGTTCAAGATTCTTACTCGTTCTGTTATATTTGCACCTCAGTATTTCTTTTTTGTTGAGCTAAAAGTTGTGATTTGTGGTTGATACTCCAATTGTTGGTTTTGCATGTGAGAACAGGCACACACTACCAGCGCCATACTAGAGTTAGTTCAGGAAAGTCCCCAGGCCAGTACAAGGAAGAGAAGCAAAAGAGAAAAGAGACCATCTTTCATATGGTGCCTCCTTATAAGAGAATGGGTGGGCATGAATTTACATAGCCACACCCTCTAGGGGTGCGCCCTCCATATGCGGCATGTTCTGCTGGCTCCATGTTGGGTTTTACCATATGGCTGTTATATGCCAGGAACTGTTATCTCTCTCATCCAGTGCCATATTGGGTTATTGGACTAGCACGTTTACCACATAGCTGCTACGCGCCAGGACGCCTTACACTTACGTCTGTGTTCATTGCTAGTACATAGAAATATAATTAATTTTTCTTTGTTTATCTTGTTTCATGAACTATGTGCTGTGGAGTATATTTCATGCTCATAAAACCAAACAAATGCAAATCATGACAATAGCAATTGCTGAAAAACACTATGTCCAAAAGCAATTTATGAAAGAAAGAGTTTATTCTAGCTTATAGTTCTAGAGAGGAAGATCACCATGCTGGTGGGAGAAATGTGGCAATGGGGGACCATGATGTCTGGAACAAGAATTGGAGAGATCACATTGTCAACCACCAGCATGGATCAGAAAGTGAAGTGGAAGGTACAGCAAAGCTTTAAGTTCTCAAAGCTGGCCCCTGTGACATGCTTCCTTCAGGAAGGCCACACATCATAACGGCACCACCAACTGGGGAACGTGTTTTCAAATCCTTGAACCTCCGGGGGACAGTTCATTTAGGTCACCACAGTAACCTAACAGACTCCACTGGAAGGAAAGATAAAGATTCTGTCTATGAGCATTTGGAAAATTGTTACTTTCACGGTGTTCAAACCTTCGCCCTATACCTTCTAATATGTTAGAAAACTTGAGAAGAGAGAGGAAATCTGTGGTAAATCATACCCCTTCACCTTCCTGTTCCCCTAATGCTTCAAGACTCCTTTTATTGTTTATGTTTTCTTTAAAGAGTTTCCAGTCAATGTTTTAGATCTTCTGGCAACAGGAAGTCTTAGCTCCCCCTGACACACACACCCTAGAATCTCTTGCATGAAGATCTGAAATAATTTATTCAGGTTAAATTTGCAGGACACTGGTCATGAGCACACTATGACAGAAACATAGAATAACATGTTTGTATGTTTCAATGGCACCAAAATTTGTGGAATAACAATAACGTCACAAGATTCAGTTGTTTTCAGTGACAATTTGTCATATAATTCTGCCTGTTCTGGTAATCTGACCAAGGTGAACATAGGTTCTTTTAGTCTAGAGTTCTTTACTGATACAACATCATATCTCACATCATACAGTAGATGTTCCTGTATCTCTATATGTTCATATATATTTATGGAATGAATACAAGTTAAAGAGGCCAAGGCAGGGTTGAAAGGGTTTTAGAAGTAAGCTGGGAGTCAGTATGGATGAGATATTGTACTAGATAGTGCCCAAAGGAAGCTCTCCTGAAACTGCTGGAGTCAAGGTTGAAGAGGAAAGCCATGGAGTCTAGCTGTGTGGTAAGTGGATGAACCGATGGTCTGAGAGTGGGAAATGAGTCCAGGTCCAGGTCTTGATGAGTGAAAAGATGGCTAGGTACAGTGTTGAGCAGGACAGCAGCAGGGAACTGAGCTGGTCCCTCAAGGACAACCACAGTCCTCTGCTTGTTGCTCTGTGATACACACACCAAGTATCAGAAAGTGGGCTGCTGTGGGGTCAGTCCATTCGGCAGTGTTGTGTGGACCACATGGCAACCAGCACTGCTTGACAAAGATCCAGCATTTCAATATTGCAGGCCACAATTCTCCAGCACCCATTTACTTTCATTTTTAACAGCTCTCACTATGCTTTATGGGAGTTCCTTTCTGCCTTTCACTTTGAGAAATTTTGTGTGGGCTTCAGTGGAGGATGAGGACATGTACAATGGCAGCCTCTTTAAACCAAAGAATTCTTTGAAAAAAATCCCTGCCGCCATGGAAGCATATAGCATGATAACTCTGTCTACTCCTACACAAGTTAGAGCAAGCTGCTAGAAAATCTAGGTAAGTAACATATGCTTGATAAATAAGGCATATTTGATAATCAAGACATAAATTCCTAAGGTCTACTCAGGGTCACAGTAGTATTTGTCTACCTTCTGCTTCACTTACTTCAAGCTATTTGGGAAAATTAAGCCATATAAGAAATCTGCAATGTTCTATAATGGAGTGCCTGATATCCCAAGAAAATTCTTTTTCCAAGGTCAGGCATTTAAACAAAGCCCCATTCCCTCATGGGCTTGAAGAAAATTCTGCTTGCTACAAAGGAAGACATTCTTATTTCTGGCAAGAGGAACTGTGGCCCTTAACATATGACTGTGGTGCCTATTACCTTGTCAAGGTCAATGTTGCTTCCTCAGTCCCTGCTCACAGCTCCACTTAATCTCACAAGCCCTCCTGCATTCCCGTTTAATCTTTTCTGAGGTTATAGAGTATAAAAAGTGTAGTCTTTTTTTCAGTAAATGGGCAGCTGTTCTGATTCACCCTCAGATCACGTCAGTCTCCTGCCCTTACTGATTCCACATCTCCTCTTTGGAGATCTGAACCCCACTGGAGCTGAACTCTGGCATCACTTTATAGAGTCCAGGAGAGGATGTTACACCCTTTCATGGTCTGGTATATGTGACAAATTTTTGGTCCTGGTTTACCTGGTATGATTTTAATATATCTATGTGCCTTTGTAGTCTTCATTCACTCCAGGAAATTTACAGTGCTGGATTTTCATTTGTGGTTTAATAACATATTAGTTACTACAACATTTCCCTGCAATCGTAGTCACAGTGAGGAAAATGGAGTCTACAAACAACTGTTTTGAAGGTACTTTTTAAACACTGGGACTATAGAAAACCACCAGATAAAAATAGCTAATTCTTGGGCTTTGAGTTTCAAAGTCTGTTTTCCCATCTGTTATCAAAGTCCAGGTCTACACAACTGAGCAAAGTGGAAGACTTGTATAACTGTCCTTTGACTCAGTGGCAAAAGGGCTACCAGAGCTGTGACGGGACATCTGTGCTCATCTGATGCAGCATTGGTTGGAAGAGGATCCCTCAAAATGTCTACCAACCAGAGAGTGGATGTCAATGTTGTTCGTGTGGCACAGATTGTGTGTGTGTGTGTGTGTGTGTGTGTGTGTGTGTGTGTGTGTGTGTGTGTAGTTGGGGGAGTCTTTACCTTGCTGGGCAGTTGGCTCAATCAATCACTGGACAAGCCAGATGACCACAGTTGTAGCTTCTATTTGTGAATTCTACTTACCACATTTAGATTGCAGAGGAGATATGTTCACTATGCTCACTGGAGAGCTTTCTAAGATGACAATATGAAGACAGCATCTCCTGATGCCAACAATCCTGATACTCAGAGGCAGGTTGGTGAGAAGCAGGAGTTTTTAGTTCCAGGCAAACCTGAGTGTTTTTGTTTCCTCCACGCATGGTTGTTTCCTCACTGGATACTACGACATGAAAAGCATGTGTTCCACTCACACAAGGTAACCCTTTCAAATGGCCCAACTCTTCCTTTTCCACAGAGGCAAACTTTCACCGAGTCTAAGTCAGAAGTGGTCAGCTACATCTACACTATCCCCTCCTTTCTCCAGAAATGGGAGGATCCTGCATAACCAAGACATTGCTCTTCTGTAAAAAGAGCTGGGCATGGCAGCACAGAACTGTAATTTTGTAACTTGAGAGGTGGAGGCAGGGGGATCAGAGAGGGAAGCTAGCCTTGGCTACAGTAAATTCAAGGCCAACCTGGACTATGTGAAACCTTGTCTCAAAATGAAAAAACAAGATCCTGACACTCCTCAAATATTTAAATATTTCTTGCACAGCATCATTTTGGTGTGAGTGGTGATGCAAGAAGATGAGGACAGAATGAGAAATTATCCATCCTTTGGGTAGAGAAACATTTTATTGTTTTTATGAATATGATGATGGACTAACCAACCATAAAGCTAGAAAAGGAACCGGCAGCCATGACTCTGTGACCTGTTTGCAGACTGTGTTCCTTTTCACTCCATCTCTCTATGGAAGGTGGTCCTCATCCATTTCTCTGTGGGAGGTGGCCCTCACCTGTCTCTCTATGGGAGGTGGTCCTCACATCTCTCTATGAAAGGTGGCCCTCACATCTCTCTATGGAAGGTGGTCCTCACATCTCTCTATGAAAGGTGGCCCTCACATCTCTCTATGGAAGGTGGCCCTCACATCTCTCTATGGAAAGTGGTCCTCACCTGTCTCTCTGTGGAAGGTGGCCCTCACATCTCTCTATGAAAAGTGGTCCTCACCTGTCTCTCTATGGAAGGTGGCCCTCACATCTCTCTATGGAAGGT